>QNTS01002988.1:89943-156163 GCA_003317085.1 Hucho hucho
ATATCTACATTTACTGTTTGTTTATGCATTTCTGTGATTATTTAGTTAGTTAATAAATGAGTGATTTAAGACAATTGGTGTATAGATGATTCATAGTAAAGACTGGGTTCGTGCAGATAACCAACAATTTACGATGTTCAGAATGAGACTAACGTGAGGTAAAGAATAATTCATTAATGAGAAGACTAATTGATCAGATATTAAAATATCTGAAAAGTTAGTAAAATTATAACTTTGTAATATGAATATTTTCCTTGGTGCCCGTGACTTCCTAGTTAATTACATTTACGTGATTAGTTAATCAAGTAATAATAATTACAGAGTATTGATTTGATAAAATAACAGTCTTCACTTTAATGATGCCAAAGACACAACAACTGGAAGCCTCCTGAGGACCTCTGCTGCCTCTCCACTGCTGCTACAGGGGTATTTGTTGCGAAAGAGGCAACTGCACTGAAAGAGAATCTATGTTCAGCTCAGGGTACTGATCTAGAGACTCAAACTCCCCCGTGAGAAGCGCTCTTTCCAACTTTTGCAGGACATTTATACTGTCCTGGTCAAAACGGTCGGCAAACTGAACCTCCACACCATCCAACACTTAAGTATTCTGCCCTATTGTGATCCACTGCTTTGCCAGCAAATCGTGGGTCTCAATGGAGTCAATTAATGTTGTTGCGTTCTCATACAGTGCAAGGTAGCTTTCGTCATTTCTCTTGCCCCTAAGAGAAGACCGCACACAGTCGACTGCAGCCTGCATACCAGAGACAGTCTGAGTTTTCTTTTGCAGTGAAATGTTTATGATTTCAAGCTCTCCAAGAACAGCAGAGGCAAGTGTGAGGCCCAACACAGTCTTGCCTTTGCTGAAGTGCTCAAATAAGCCACTGGCAGTTGAAGCTGTCTTGGATGCAGTTTTTGCCATCTCCTGCAGGCTGCTTAGTACCCACTCATACTGCCCTAGCAAAGCTCTAATAGCAGTATTCTGCACAGTCCACCTTGTTGGACATAGGGGTTTCAGGGTGGTCAGATGTGTATCTTCGGACGTGGCAAGTGACTCAAACATGAGCTTAAACTTTCCTGACTGTGACATCGGCTTATGTAAAAAGGGCTTTATAAATACATTTGATTGATAGAGGACACCTAACTGATGGACCCAAGAAAGGGAATCCCGGATCAGTGGGGAGGCTGAGCAGCCATTCTGTGTAATCAGATTTACACAGTGTGCTACACAATGCACATAGAGGGCTAATGGCTGCCGCCTCCTCACAATTGCCTGTGCACCTGTGTATTTTCCTGCCATGTTTGAGGCACCATCATAACTCTGCCAACGTAAGCCAGACATGGGCCTCAACAACACATCAGTTGCCACTTTCGCAATGCCCTCGCCTGTTGTCTCCGACACCATGTATAGCCCAATAAACTCATTGGGAGGGTATTGTGAGGGACAAGGTCATGGTAAACATAATGCAGGCAGAAACTCTCCTGTTCAGCACCCGAGACATCTTGAGTACCACAAGTCAAGAACAAATTCTTATTTTCAATGACGGCCTAGGAACAGTGGGTTAACTGCCTGTTCAGGGACAGAACGACAGATTTGTACCTTGTCAGCGCAAGGAATTCACCTTGCAACCTTTCGGTTACTAGTCCAACGCTCTAACCACTAGGCTACCCTGCCGCTCCAATAATTACTGAATTGTACAATCAGAAGAGACCTAATCTCAGCTGCAATGCCTCGAATGACTATTGGCCATGATGTTCAGAATTTCATTCTGTGCTTTGAGGCCTGTGTACATTGTGGTATGCTCTGTTAACCACTTCTGTAAAATGGGATCATCCTCTTCTGCCCTAAGTTTCAAAAGCTGGTATAAATTCCCACGGTCATCCGTGTGGCCTCTAAAGGCTTGTCCCTGTCTTACTACATGCCGCACCGAACTAACAATTTTCATAAAGCAATGCCTTGCGTCCTCCTGCTGTTAACCACACGCACTGGATAACTGGCCACTGATTGGATTTAGCTGGTGTGCTGTTACAGTTACAAAGTTGCGGTGGGTTTGGCAGTTTTGATGTGCTGTGAATTTTACAATGGCTTTTCTCCAGTTCTTAAATCCTGCACTAATGAAGGCAGCATCCGCTCTTTGGCCAAATGATGGCTGGCTTGAAAACCCTTGGCTACAGTGAAAACACAACATTCCTTTTATTGATGGATTATAATGTAGCCAGGGGAAATCGCGAAACCATCTCTCTTAACACCCACACACTGTTGGCAAGAGTTTGCGGTTCTATAAATTGTGGGTGTGGCTGATATGGTTTTGTGCCATCACTGAGGTAACTGGACAATGCTGTGTGACTGCCCCATATACTGGCGCTGCTGGCAACAAGGTTGATACCTGGTCCTGCCGTGGCTGTGACACTCATCTGAAGTCTTTCTCCCTGGCTCTTTCGCCACCCTCACTTACTCACAGTCTGTCTCCTGGAAAAGAAATGAGGTGTTTGGCATACTCTTAACCGGTTAGGGATCGGATCCTGTTAACGGGATCGATTTGACAACATCTGGTGAAATTGCAGAGCGCCAAATACAAATTACAAAAATGGTAATATTAAACATTCATGAAAATACAAGTGTTGTACACCATTCTTTAGCTTAGAATCTTGGTAATCGAACCGTGTTGTCCGATTTACAATAAGCTTTACGGCGAAAGCATAGCATTTGATTATCTGAGGACAGCGCCCCGCAAACTTCCTGCATATAAATATATTTCAAACCAGCACAGCCATTACAAATTCATATATAGCAATAAAATAAATCACTTACCTTAGCATTTCCCTTCTTTCTTATGAACATTTTATCAACTAGTCCTTGAGATAGTAGGCTACTAGGGTTCTTACTTTATGTTTTGGTGTACTGAAAAATGCTCTGATGTCCGTCTGTTTACTACCTGGCTGGCTACACCCCCCCCCCACACACACACACACACAGTGCAGGTTATATACAGTAGAAGATGGGCTTCTATCATCTATAATGGGCTTCGATCTACCAGGTGGCTAGCAAATGTGAAACGGATTGCAGTGACAAGGGTTGAGAGCTGTTAGAGTTCACCATTTACACAATGTAAGCTGCAACCTTGTGTTTTTTTTATATAGTTTATGTTTTATATTGGCTGGCTTCCCACAATAGCTGAATTTGCTGAGATAGCGAGCACCAATTCCGTTTCTGTGGTGTTTGCTATGATCTTTGCTATCGTCAGTTTACTCCAAGATCGCCACACAGGTGCTTCAAAGTTCCCTAGCGACAATTTAGCTTTTGCAACGAGACCATTAAATATATTTAAGACAATGGTAGAAGAGAGTGTAGTTCTGTTCAGTTTTGAATTCAGTTTATCGCTAACCTTATCACAGGGACTTCGAAGCACTACAGCTGCATGCTGATCTTGGAATAAACTGACGATAGCAAAGATTCCATCTTTGACGACGCCACATAAATAGAATAGGTGCTAGCTAGCTTGCTAGCTAATGTTTGCTCCATCGGTTTGCTCGCTAGCTCTGCAAATTCAGCTATTGTGTGTGTGTGAACCCTGCCAACATAAAACAAAATCTCTATGGTGCGATTGACTGGATTAACCTCACGTGTCCCCTCCGCCCCCACTGGGATTTCCGCCTATGCCCCTACCTACATGTACAAATTACCTTGACTAACCTGTAACCTGCACATTGTACCGGTACCCCTGTATAGCCTCATTGTTGTTATTTTATGGTGTTACTTTAAATTTTTTACTTTAATTTATTTAGTAAATATTTCCTTAAAACTGTATTTTTGATTAAGGGCTTATAAGTAAACATTTCACGGTAAGGTCTACACCTGTTGTATTCGTCGATGTGACAAATACAATTTTATTTGATTTTTAATTATTTATTTCACCTTTATTTAACCAGGTAGGCAAGTTAATATCTGGCTCATTGTTCTGTGACAGAGTGCTTATGGTCATGGCTGGAAGGGATCCAGCATGTCAAAACAACGTCAAAGGTATATATTTTTAGCTAACCATAACCTAATTCTCCTAACCTAATACATTAATTATCCTAACTATGTTGTCAATTTCTCCTAACGTGTTACGAAAAGTAACATCTGACGTTAATTTGACAAAAGCTGGATTCCGTCTAGCCATGACCAAGTGGTTAAGGTTAATGAGGCTGGCTGCGGATTTCCACTAGTTACCACAGACCAGCTCAGCCCACAGTCAACATTGGCAAGTTCGTAATAATTTATGAAAACCAACATTTACTTTTTGGGGCTTAATTTAATGTTAGGCATAATGTGGTTAAGATTATATCTATAAACCATGTTAACGGTAATGTTTTGAAATAAATAAAAATGATTTGATTGTGTATACTTTGCGTGCTGCCATAGAGCCTAAGGCAAAGCTTTTTTTTAGCTATAATATTTAGCTAACGTTACCTAGCTAGTTTTGCAAACGTTAACTTAGCTAGCATCTAGTCAGTGTATGCGATAGAAAAATGGCCGTAACAACGAAGACTGACGATTACATTTTTTTTCTTCCGGATAATTACTTTTGATGCACCCGTAGCAAATATGTTTTCAAAGCTAGCGCCTATCTTTGCCCATAATGTCGAGCAACTGTCATTACTACAGCAGCGAAAAACAGGAAACAGTAATTTTCAGAAGGTCCTGCTACTATTTGTCCTCGCGCAAGAGAAAGAAAAGCCCATTGGACAAATTCAGATAGGTCCCTCCCCGTTTGCTTCCGTTTAGTTCTTAAACAGTACGTGTGTTCCGTTGCGAGACTTGAATACACCGATGGTTCAGGCACTTAGTAGCTAGCTATCGTTAATCAAATTAAGAAAAAACATGTAGTGCAGTTGTAAAGTATAAACTCACCATAGTCATGTCGGTGAAGAAGTTTGAATGAGGTCCCAGGCGGGGATTCTCTCGGATGAACGTGTACGCGTATCGGACAATCCTTCGACTGACGTATAGCACCGCCCACCTGGCTAAATGCAGTGGAAATTGTGGGTTGAATCATTTTTGCATGGCCTGGTGCCCCGGGTGAGCGGAATCTGGGATTTAGCCCATTCCATTGGTTTTAAGCGAAATCTCCAATCACATGGGGCACTGAGCCATGCAAAACGAACTATGAGTAAGGAGGACGTCACTTCCTGTCATTCCTGCCAACGGAAGTAGTTAATTGAGCAAAATGGCAACCCCTTATGTTGAAGATCAATCTGGTAAGGCTGGTTCAAGTCAGACATCCAGTTAAATATTGGTGAAGTTTGAGAATCAACACACAGTTTAGCATGAATAACCCGTAGCTACCCCAGAAAAGTAACCCATACGACGCTCGTTTTGTGGAGTAAACAAATTGTTCCAGCACGACGTATGCTGCGCTGGCTAACCAGTTACTAGCTAAAACACAACACACTACACTAGCTAGCTAGCGTATTAGCTAATGTACTAGCTAATATTTCTAGTTAGCTAGTAGCTATGTGTTAACTAACTAGTTCGATGTTACACCTGATTATGTTGGCTAGCCAAGCTAGGGGCAAAATGTGTTTGTTAGATAACTAGCCAGTAGTAGTACCAGCACCAAGTGGCTAATTGGAAATACATTAGCTAGCAAAGACGCTAGGTAGTTAGCTAGTTTACACTTATAAATGATGGGTAATTCCATGGTAACAGAGTGATGCCGAAACTCAGATTTTTTACTTTAAAATGTTGTATGTCAAGCAAAAACCAATGGTTGCTAAGTTAATGAAATCACACAACTATGCACAAGGACTACATTGAACTATTTCCCCTTTTTATTTACAAAAACACCTTTAACGTTACATGAAGAACCGTGCAGATGCAAAGTTTGTTATCAGCATGAAGGCACAAACAGTACAAACCGTCATTCTGTTAACTTTTGATATGCACTGTTCAAGTAAATGTGTTTTGGTAAAATATTCAGTGGGAATGTTTAAAAGTAGTCCTTGTGCATAGAGTTGTATGGTTTGTTTAACTTTGGTTTTTGATACAAGTAGTCCTTGTGCATAGAACTCCTAAGGATCTGCCCCCTTTTTAAATTTTCGCATAAAATGACATACCCAAATCTAACTGCGTGTAGCTCAGGCCATGAAGCAAGGATATGCATATTTTTGGTACCATTTGAAAGGAAACACTGACGTTTGTGGAAATGTGAAAGGAATGTAGGAGAATATAACACATTAGACCTGGTAAAATATCTTTCTTTTTTTGTACCAACATCTTTGAAATGCAGAAGAAAGGACATAATGTATTATTCCAGCCCAGGTGCCATTTAGATTTTGGACACTAGATGGCAGCAGTGTATGTGCAAAGTTTGAGACTGATCCAATGAACCATTGCATTTCTGTTAAAAATGTTGTATCAAGACTGCCCAAATGTGCCTAATTTGTTTATTAATAACTTTTCATGTTCATAATTGTGCACTCTCCTCAAACAATAGCATGGTATTCTTTCACTGTAATAGCTACTGTAAATTGGACAGTGCAGTTAGATTAACAAGAATTAAGCTTTCTGCCAATATCAGATATGTCTATGTCCTGGGAAATGTTCTTGTTACTTACAACCTCATGCTAATCGCATTAGCCTACGTTAGCTCAACCGTCCCGCAGGGGACCCACCAATCCTGAAGAAGTTTTAAACAAACCATATAACTTTGCAGTCATTGTATTATTGTTTGGGTGAAAAGATCTGTCTCAGCATCACTCTGTTACTGTGGAATTGCCCCCTATTAACATACAGTAGCTAGATAGCTTGACAAATGTACACTAGCTAGCTACCTGAATTTAGCTATTTAATAACGACTATAAAACATACATTTCTATTAAATTGTTCTCAGTCCTGTTCATGTTACTGCCGATGCAAACGTGGCAAATCGAGAGCTTTGGACTATAATGTTCTATCTGCAAAAAGATGATTGATATAATTGTCTTCAAAGTTCTGGACCCTCATTGGTTTGAATGGTGTCAGTTATCAGTGAACTTAACAATGTGAATTGGGGTATTTAGACCAGTAATAGGTAGAACAGAACCAGGCTGTGTAATTAACTCAATTTTGACAAATGCAGATTGAACCTTATAGTCCCTAACTCTCAAAATACACTGTAGTATAGAGAGCAGTGTATTGTTGTAACAAACACACAGAGCAATGTTTTAGCAAGCAAGAGTCTACCAGCTGAACAAAACATTGGTTCAAGATAAATGCATTGTTTTCAGTGAATTTATAATATTTGCTCATGTTTGCTCCTCTGTTATAGGGAAATACATTGCTGCTACACAGCGACCTGATGGAACCTGGAGGAAGCCTCGTAGAGTGAAGGATGGTTATACCCCTCAGGAAGAAGTCCCTGTGTAAGTAATGCTTCCTAACAAAGTTACAGTACCAGTCAAAAGTTTGGACACACCTACTCATTCAAGGTTTCTTCTTTATTTTTACTATTTTCTACATTGTAGAATAATAGTGAAGACATCAAAACTATGAAATAACACATGGAATCAAAAAGTGTTAAAACAAATAAATGTTTGAGATTCTTCACAGTAGCCACCCTTTGCCTTGATGACAGCTGTCATGACGTGACGTTCAGTATTGTGATGACTGTTATTTATCGAATAAATTCAATCAAATTTTCAATCAAATTTATTTATAAAGCCCTTCTTACATCAGCTGATGTCACAGAGTGCTGTACAGAAACCCAGCCTAAAACCCCAAGCAGCAAGCAATACAGGTGTAAAAGCACAGTGGTTAGGAAAAACTCCTTAGAAAGGCCAGAACCTAAGGAAGAAACCGAGAGAGGAACCAGGCTGTGAGTGGTGGCCAGTCCTCTTCTGGCTATGCCGGGTGCAGATTATAACAGAACATGGACAAGATTTTAAAATGTTCATAGAACAGTTGAAACTGGAGAAGCAGCACGGCCAGGTCGACTGGGGACATCAAGGAGTCATCAGGCCAGGTAGGCCTTGAGGAATGGTCCTAATGCTCAGGTCCTCAGAGAGAGAGAGAGAGAGAGAGAGAAAGAGAGATAATTAGAAAGAGCATACTTAAATTCACACAGGACAAGAGAGGAGAAATACTCCAGATATAGCAGACGGACCCTAGCCCCCCGACACATAAACTACTGCAGCATAAATACTGGAGGCTGAGACAGGAGGTTTCGGGAGACACTGTGACCCCGTCCGACGATGACCCCGTCCGACGATACCCCCGTACAGGGCCAAACAGGCAGCATATTACCCCACCCACTCTGCCGAAGCACAGCCCCCACACCACTAGAGGGATATCTCCTACAAAGATCTCCGCCACGGCACAACCCGGACAGGAAGATTACGTCAGTGACTCAACTCACTCAAGCGACGCACCCCCCCAGGGACGGCATGGAAGAGCACCAGTAGTGACTCAGCCCCTGTAATAGGGTTAGAGGCAGAGAATCCCAGTGGAGAGGGGAACCGGCCAGGCAGAGACGGCAAGGGTGGTTCGTTGCTCCAGTCCCTTTCCATTCACCTTCACACTCCAGGGCCAGACTACACTCAATCATAGGACCTACTGAAGAGATGAGTCTTCAATAAAGACTTAAATATTGAGACCGAGTCTGCGTCTCTCACATGGAAAGGCAGACCATTCCATAAAAATGGAGCTCTATAGGAGAAAGCCCTGCCTCCAGCTGTTTGCTTAGAAATTCTAGGGACAGTAAGGAGGCCTGCGTCTTGTGACCGTAGCGTACGTGTAGGTACGTACGGCAGGACCAAATCGGAAAGATAGGTAGGAGCAAGCCCATGTAATGCTTTGTAGGTTAGCAGTAAAACCTTGAAATCAGCCCTTGCCTTAACAGGAAGCCAGTGTAGAGAGGCTAGNACTGAAGAGATGAGTCTTCAATAAAGACTTAAAGGTTGAGACCGAGTCTGCGTCTCTCACATGGAAAGGCAGACCATTCCATAAAAATGGAGCTCTATAGGTGAAAGCCCTGCCTCCAGCTGTTTGCTTAGAAATTCTAGGGACAGTAAGGAGGCCTGCGTCTTGTGACCGTAGCGTACGTGTAGGTACGTACGGCAGGACCAAATCGGAAAGATAGGTAGGAGCAAGCCCATGTAATGCTTTGTAGGTTAGCAGTAAAACCTTGAAATCAGCCCTTGCCTTAACAGGAAGCCAGTGTAGAGAGGCTAGTACTGGAGTAATATGATCAAATTTTTTGGTTCTAGTCAAGATTCTAGTGCTGAACACGGCTGCTAACTGAAGTTTATTTAGTGCTTTATCCGGGTAGCTGGAAAGTAGAGCATTGCAGTAGTCTAACCTAGAAGTGACAAAAGCATGGATACATTTTTCTGCATTATTTTCGGACAGAAAGTTTATGATTTTTGCAATGTTACGTAGATGGAAAAAAGCTGTCCTTGAAACAGTCCTGATATGTTCGTCAAAAGATAGATCAGGGTCCAGAGTAACGCCGAGGTCCTTCACAGTTTTATATGAGACGACTGTACAACCATCAAGATTAATTGTCAGATTCAACAGAAGATCTCTTTGTTTCTTGACCTAGAACAAGCATCTCTGTTTTGTTCAGAGTTTAAAAGTAGAACATTTGCCGCCATCCACTTCCTTATGTCTGAAACACAGGCTTGCAGGGAAGGCAATTTTGTGGCTTCACCATGTTTCATTGAAATGTACAGCTGTGTGTCATCCGCATAGCAGTGAAAGTTAACATTATGTTTCTGAATTACATCACCAAGAGGTAAAATATATAGTGAAACAGAGCCTTGAGGAACACCGAAATTTACAGTTGATTTGTCAGAGGACAAACCATCCACAGAGACAAACTTATATCTTTCCGACAGATAAGATCTAAACCAGGCCAGAACTTGTCCATGTAGACAAATTTGGGTTTCCAATCTCTCCAAAAGAATGTGGTGATCGATGGTATCAAAAGCAGCACTAAGGTCTAGGAGCACGAGGACAGTTGCAGAGCCTCGGTCTGACGCCATTAAAAGGTCATTTAGCACCTTCACAAGTGCAGTCTCAGTGCTATGATGGGGTCTAAAACCAGACTAAAGTGTTTCGTATACATTGTTTGTCTTCAGGAAGGCAGTGAGTTGCTGCGCAACAGCTTTTTCAAAATTTTGTATATTTTCTGGGTCAAGGTTTGGCTTTTTCAAGAGAGGCTTTATTACTGCCACTTTTAGTGAGTTTGGTACACATCCGGTGGATAGAGAGCCATTTATTATGTTCAACATAGGAGTGCTCTTTCAGTAGTTTAGTTGGAATAGGGTCCAGTATGCAGCTTGAAGGTTTAGAGGCCATGATTATTTTCATCAATGTGTCAAGAGATATGGTACTAAAACTTGAGTGTCTCCCTTGATCCTCTGTCCTGGCAAAGTTGTGCAGACTCAGGACAACTGTGCTTTGGAGGAATACGCAGATTTAAAGAGGAGTCCATAATTTGCTTTCTAATGATCATGATCTTTTCCTCAAAGAAGTTCATGAATTTATCACTGCTGAAGTGAAAGCCATCCTCTCTTGGGGAATGCTGCTTTTTAGTTTGCTTCGCAACAGTATCAAAAATACATTTTGGATTGTTCTTATTTTCCTCAATTAACTTGAAAAAATAGGATGATTGAGCAGCAGTGAGGGCTCTTCGATACTGCACGGTACTGTCTTTCCTAGCTAGTCGGAAGACTTCCAGTTTGGTGAAGCGCCGTTTCCGTTCCAGTTTTCCGGAAGCTTGCTTCAAAGCTCAGGTATTTTCTGTATACCAGGGAGCTAGTTTTTTATGGCAAATCTTTTTAGTTTTTAGGGATGCGACTGCATCTAGGGTATTGCGCAAGGTTAAATTGAGTACCTCAGTTAGGTGGTTAACAGATTTTTGTACTCTGACGTCCTTGAGTAGGTGGAGGTATTCTGGAAGGGCATCTAGGAATCTTTGGGTTGTCTGAGAATTTATAGCACGACTTTTGATGATCCTTGGTTGGGGTCTGAGCAGATTATTTGTTGCGATTGCAAACATAATAAAATGGTGGTCCGATAGTCCAGGACTACGAGGAAAAACATTAAGATCCACAACATTTATTCCACGGGACAAAACTAGGTCCAGAGTATGACTGTGGCAGTGAGTAGGTCCGGAGACATGTTGGACAAAACCCACTGAGTCGATGATGGCTCCGAAAGCCTTTTGGAGTGGGTCTGTGGACTTTTCCATGTGAATATTAAAGTCACCAAAAATTTGAATATCTTCCATGACTACAAGGTCCGATAGGAATTCAGGGAACTCAGTGAGGAACGTTGTATATGGCCCAGGAGGCCTGTAAACAGTAGCTATAAAAAGTGATTGAGTAGGCTGCATAGATGTCATGACTAGAAGCTCAAAATACTAAAATGTTGTTAAAAAAAATTATGAATAAATTTAATTGAAATTTGCTATCGTAAATATTAGCAACACCTCCACCTTTGCGGGATGCGCGGGGAATATGATCACTAGTGTAACCAGGAGGTGAGGCCTCATTTAACACAGTAAATTCATCAGGCTTAAGCCATGTTTCAGTCAGGCCAATCACATCAAGATTATGATCAGTGATTAGTTAATTAACTATAACTGCCTAACTACATTTAATTGTCACCCGATTTTAAATTAATCATGTAACAATTAACTCATTAGGAATTTGGGGCACCACGGGAAAAGTTGTTTAACTTCTTTGAGAGCAGCGCACGAGGTGACGGTTTTGGAGAGCCTGGCGTGCCCAAAGTAAAATGCCTCCCATTCAGGCCCAGAAAATAGGATATGCACATATTTAGTACCATTGGATAGGAAACACTCTGAAGTTTCTAAAAGTGTTAACATTTTGTCTGTGAGTGTAACAGAACGGATATGGCAGGTGAAAATCCGAGGAATGTCTGTCCTGAAAAAAGTGATTTTGACACATTGCCTCATTTGGAACCCCTCCCTTATGAAAATGCCCATATAAGGGCATATGAATGCAGTACCTATTGCTTCCTCTGGATGTCAACAGTCTCGAGAAAGTGTTTTGATTCTGTTTAGATGCTTTATATGGCAGAAGAAGAAGAATTAGGAAGTGGTCACACAGAATGTCAATAGAGGAAAAGGCGCGTTCCCGGCTGGCGCGATCTGTGTTTTTTTCCTTTCTTATCACCCAGTTTATATTCCGGTTGAAATATTATACTATTTATACATAAAAGTGTTCCTAAGGATACATTATCAATTATGTTTGATTGTTCTTGGACAAGTTTATAGGTATAAGTTGAACGAGTTCTCTTCACGTTTCAATGGACGAGTGGAGGCTGTATTTTCTCATTATAACGCGCCAACCAAACAGAGATTTATGGATATAATACATGACTTTTTCTAACAAAAGAACCATGGATTGTCTTCGTTGGACACTTGGGAAGCCCTCAGCAGAAGTTCTTCAACAGGTAATTGATTTGTTTTCGCTGTGAAATGTGTTATGTGTGAACCGTGATGGCTTATGAATTTATGTGAGGTGCTATCCTCAAACAATCAAATGTGGTGCTTTCGCCGTAAAGCCTTTTTGAAATCTGACAACGCTGTGATATTGCCAAGAAGCAGAGCTTTTGATGACTATGCAACACTTGTATATTGATGCATGTTTAATAATTAAACTTTTGGAAGTTAACTACTTAGGGAGCAGTGGGCTGCTATTCCCGACACTACCCGGTGAAATGTAAGGCGCCAAATTAAAAATCCAAAAGTTGAATTATTAAACATTTATCAATATACAAGTGTTGCATAGTCATCAAAAGCTCTGATTCTTGGCAATATCACAGCATTGTCAGATTTCAAAAGGGCTTTACGGCGAAAGCACAACATTTGATTGTTTGAGGATAGCCCCTCTCATACTTTATGCATTAGCATAAATCCATAACCAAAGCGGGTCTCATAAAACGCATAAAATCGCTAATATAAAATCCCTTACCTTTCCAAGAACTTCTGCTGAGGGCTTCCCAAGTGTCCAACAAAGACATCCAATGGTTCTTTTGTTAGAAAAAGTCATTTATTATATCCATAAACCTCTGTTTGGTTGGCGCGTTATGTTCATAAAATACAGCGTCCACTCGCCCATTGAACCGTGAAGAGACCACGTTCAACCTATACACTTGTCCAAGAACAATCAAACATCATTGATAATGTATCCTTAGGAACACTTTTATGTATATTTACTATAATATTTCAACCGGGTTATAAACTGGACGATAGGAAAGGAAAAAAACACAGCGCGCACGAGCCTGTGAACGCGCCTCCTCTTCTGTTTACATCCGATGACTAGTTCGAAATTCTTCTTCTATTACCATCCAGAGCAACCTAACATCACCAAACACTGTCTAGAGACTGTTGACATCCAGTGGAAGAAATAGGTACTGCAATCTTACTCCCATATATGGCTGTTTTCAATAGGGAGGGGTTCAAAATGAGGCAATGTGTCAAAAACACTTTTTCCAGGACAGAGATTCCTCGGGTTTTCGCCTGCTATATCAGTTCTGTTATACTCACAGACAATATTTAGAAACTTCAGAGTGTTTCCTATCCAATAGTACTAATTATGTGCATATCCTAGTTTCAGTGGCAGCCCTTTTACTTTGGGCACGCCAGACTCTCCAAAAACCGACACCTCAGAAGTTAATGAGTTACCATCTCCTGAATTAAACTGTAAAGATGTATACAGTTTAAGTTGGACATTTCATACACTTAGGTTGGAGTCATTAAAATTCGTTTTTCAACCACTCCACAAATGTCTTGTTAACAAATTATAGTTTTGGCAAGTCGGTTAGGACATCTACTTTGTGCATGACACAAGTAATTTTTCCAACAATTGTTTACAGACAGATTATTTCACTTATAATTCACTGTATCACAATTCCAGTGGGTCAGAAGTTTACATACACTAAGTTGACTGTGCCTTTAAACAGCTTGGGAAATTCCAGAAAATGATGTCATGGCTTTAGACGCTTCTGATATAATTTGAGTCAATTGGAAGTGTACCTGTGGATGTATTTCAAGGCCTACCTTCAAACTCAGTGCCTCTTTGCTTGACATCATGGGAAAATCAAAAGAAATAAGCCAAGACATCAGAAAAACAATTGTAGACCTCCACAAGCCTGGTTCATCCTTGGGAGCAATTTCCACCATGGGATTACGTAGCCATCATACTGCTCAGGAAGGAGACACGTTCTGTCTCCTAGAGATGAACGTACTTTGGTGCGAAAAGTGCAAATCAATCCCAGAACAACAGCAAAGGACCTTGTGAAGATGCTGGAGGAAACGGGTACAAAAGTATCTATATCCACAGTAAAATAAGTCCTATATCGACATAACCTGAAAGACCTCTCAGCAAGGAAGAAGCCACTGCTCCAAAACCGCCATAAAAATGCCAGACTACAGTTTGCAACTGCACATGGGGACAAAGATTGTACTTTTTGGAGAAATGCAATTTGGTCTGATGAAACAAAAATAGAACTGTTTGGCCATAATGACCATCGTTATGTTTGGATTAAAAGGGGGAGGCTTGCAAGCCGAAGAACACCATCCCAACCGTGAAGCACGGGGGTGGCAGCATTATGTTGTGGGGGTGCTTTGCTGCAGGAGGGACTGGTGCACTTCACAAAATAGATGGCATCATGAGGAGGGATAATTATGTGGATATATTGAAGCAACATCTCAAGACATCAGTCAGGAAGTTAAATCTTGGTCGCAAATGGGTCTTCCAAATGGACAATGACCCCAAGCATACTTCCAAAGTTGTGGAAAAATGGCTTAAGGACAACAAAGTCAAGGTATTGGAGTGGCCATCACAAAGCCTTGACCTCAATCCTGTAGAAAATCTGTGGGCAGAACTGAAAATGCGTGTGCGAGCCAGGAGGCCTGCAAACCTGACTCAGTTACACCGGCTCTGTCAGGAGGAATGGGCCAAAATTCACCCAACCTATTGTGGGAAGCTTGTGGAAGGCTACGCAAAACGTTTGACCTAACTTAAACGATGCCATTCATATGAAGTTTACATATCCTACACTACTCATCTCACATGTATATACTGTACTATATACTGTCTACTGCATCTTGCCTATGCCAGTCAGCCATCGCTCATCCATATATTTATATGTACATACTCATATTCAATCCTTTACACTTGTGTGTATAAGGTAGTTGTTGTGAAATTGTTGGATTACTTGTTAGATACTACTGCATGGTCGGAACTAGAAGCACAAGCATTTCGCTACACTCGCATTAACATCTGCTAACCATGTGTATGTGACAAATAAAATGTTATTTGATGAGAGCCAGTTTCATCATAGCGCTTGATGGTTTTTGCGACTGCACTTAAAGAAATTTCTTGAATTTTTTTGAATTGACGGACCTTCATGTCATAATGATGGACTGTTGTTTCTCTTTGCTTATTTGAGCTGTTCTTGCCATAATATGGACTTGGTCTTTTACCAAATAGGGCTATCTTCTGTGTACCACCCCTACCATGTTACAACACAACTGATTGTTTCAAATGCATTAAAAAGGAAAGAATTTCCACAAATTAACTTTTAACAAGGCACACCTGTTAATTGCAATGCATTCCAGGTAACTACCTCATGAAGCTGGTTGAGAGAATGCCAAGAGTGTGCAAAGCTGTCATCAAGGCAAAGGGTGGCTACTTTGAAGAATCTCAAATGTGAAATATATTTACTTTTGTTACTGCAGGATTCCGTATGTGTTATTTCATAGTTTTGATGTCTTCACTATTATTCTACAATGTAGAAAATAGTAAAAAAAAAGGAAAAACCTTTGAATGAGTAGGTGTGTCCAAACCTTTGACTGGTACTGTACCTCTGTCAAGTCAACCTTTTTATATGGATTTTGTTAGAAGCCTCTGCTGTAGATTTGGTTGTTTCCTTATTTCCTCATTGCTTTCAGCTACGAGAATAAATTTGTGAAGTTCTTCAAGGACAAGCCTGATCTGCCACCAGGTATGAGCCCCGGCAATGCGGCCCAGGCAAGGCAGCAGCAGGGGATCCCCGGCATTGCAGAGAATGAGACAGCTGGGCTCTCCAAGACAGCCAAACGAAACATGAAACGCAAGGAAAAGCGCAAGCAGCAAGGCCCGGATAGCAATGTGGAATCACTAACAAATGCTGTTGAGACTATGGCGTTTGCAGAGGACGGTGACAGTGTGACGCCTGCATCTAACCCAGCTGGAGCTACTAATGACCCTTCATCTGCAACAGCAGAAAAGGCTAAGAAGATCAAGAACATAAAAAAGAAGCTGAGGCAGGTTGAGGAGCTGCAGCAGAAACTGGACTCTGGGGAAATCAAGCAAGCTACAAAAGAGCAGGAGGAGAAGCTTGGAAGGGTCAAGGCCTTGCAGGACGAGTTACTGCAGCTTGAGGAGGATTCATGAGATTGGAAATGTTGTAAAAAGGGCAGCAGACCAGTTGTGGAAGTTAGACTGTTCAAAAATACTAACACCCAGTTCTAAAAGAAATTGACATTTACAGCTGCGTTGATGATCTTCCCTTGAACATTTTCTGGAGATTTGTTATCAGACAGCCAATGAACATGAACTTTGGCTTTTGGAATATCTATTGTACATAAACCCAACACTTCACGTTATGTTATTGACAATAAGTGATCATGCTTTTCCAACACTTTGTCCAAAACCAATTACCGAAAGACAATGAGCCAGCCAGGTTTTTTCTCTTCATTTAAAATGTACTTTTAAAACAATTGAACTGATTCCCTATGCTTGGCTATGAACTTATTGGCCATTCAATTATTGTTGTAATAGCATTTATTTGTGTACCTAGTATGTTTGTGCATTTCGTATCTTTGTTTTTTTTATCTTTATCTGTCAAGAATAGCATAAAATATGTTATTAGTTGCATTAAAGATACAAAAATCTCCTATTGAAAACAATACCTGTTTGTTGACCCATCTCTGTGTACTGAAATGCTAAACATTTCCCCAATGGTTGGATGACTTAAAATACAGTTTGAATTTGTGTACATAATGAAGAGGTTCATGGTTTACAACATTGTAAACAACTAATAATGTAAATCCCCGTGATTACAGGGCATAGAGAGGATTGTGCTGTTTTTTTTTATCTGATTTCAGCAATCAGATAGGATTAAATGTTAGAATGTGATTCTTGTCCTCCATATAGGGATTCGGATTTGGTTATCCAATCTGACCTTTTAATCAAGATTAAACATCGTTTTTCAACGGCGATTAGGATAGTTTTGATGCCGTAAATCTGGATTATCTTGAACCCACTGGAAGGGTGGATTTAGAAAGGTGAAAGGCACTGCAACAAAGACATTTTATTGTAAACTGAACAAAAATATAAATGCAACATGTAAAGTGCTGGTCCCATGTTTCTTGAGCTGAAATAAAACATCCCAGAAGTTTTCCATATGCACAAAAAGCTTATTTCTCTCAAATGTTGTGTACACATTTGTTTACAGCCCTGTTAGTGAGTGTTTTATCTTTTGTCAAGATAATCCATCCACCTGACAGGTGTGGCATATCAAGAAGCTGATTAAACAGCGTGACCATTACACAGGTGCACCTTGTGCTGGGGACAATGACAGGCCACTAAAATGTGCAGTTTTGTCACACAGCACAATGCCGGAGATTTTTCAAATTTTGAGGGAGCGTGCAATTGGTATGGTGACTGCAGGAATGTCCACCAGAGAATTGAATGTTGATTTCTCGACCAATGTCATTTTAGAGAATTTGGCAGTATGTCCAACCAGCCTCACAACCGCAGAACACATGTAACCACGCCAGCCCAGGACCTCCATATCTGTCTTCTTCACCTACGGGATCGTCAGAGGGGGTGCTGAGGAATATTTCTGTCTGTAATAAAGCCCTTTTGTGGGGAAAAACTCATTCTGATTGGCTGGGCATTGCTCCCCAGTGGGTGGGCCTGGCTCCCAAGCTGATTGGCCTATGCCCTCCCAGGCCCACCCATAGATGTGCCCCTGCCCAGTCATGTGAAATCCATAGATTAGGGCCTAATTAATTCATTTAAACTGTAACTCAGCAAAATCTTTGAAATTGTTGCATTTATATTTTTGTTCAATATAACTAAGGTGACAATGTTTAAAAATATATTTTGCATCTGAAAACCAAAGGTTATGTTAAATTGGCTGCAGTAAAGTTATGTGGGCAGTTGTTATATTGAGAAGTGTCAAATAAATGCATGTACTTATGTGATATGCAGACAATTTTTAATCTAGGTACCTTTTATTAATGTAGTTTACTCAGGTTGGGTTAAATGCGGAAGACACATTTCAGTTGAATGCATTCAGTTGTACAACTGACCATCCCCCTTTCCCTTACTCATATCTGTTCCATTATGACAGTGTTGAAGTAGTGCCATAGCCTGTCCAGTAGATGGCAAGGTGTAGGCCTGAAATGCCGGATTCTGTGATCTTGATATTGTGTTATCTGAATCAGAATGATCCTATCTGGTTATTTGCTGAAAAACCATCTCAAAAACAGCTAGATCAATCTGATCTTGCATTGCAAAAAAGAGTATTACAGAATCCAGATCATTCTGAACCAGATTAAACGTTTTGAAAAACTGGGCCCTGGTGACATCAAGAGGCAAAAATGTGACATTGACGTGTTAAATAATTAGTATGCTTATATATAAGATCCATTAACGGTTGTCTCAGAACTGAAATGTGGTTAGTTGTTTTTCTCTTATAGGACAGTTGTAAAACTTTACATTACTGGAGGATGAGGTTTTTATCTCACAGACTACATTATATTTATGTAGAGAAATGTAGAAAGAAACACATCTTGATTGAGCAACTTCAGTGATACATTTACTAAATCCTTAGTAGTGAATCACTGTTTCATTGTTAATTAATTATGCAATATAAGATGCATTGAATACACCATCTGTATTGTAACCCTGTCTCAATTGTCATTTAAACTGACCAAGAATAGACCTTTAAAAGTTAATGTTAGTTTGTCTGCCAGTGCCACATCTCCTTAGGTCTATTTAAGGAACTATGGCTACCTGCACATTGACTTAATTATTTTATTGTGTGATATAGGGTATTTAGAGGCAATTTAATTCGTTGAAAGGGGATAGCTTTTGGGATAGTTGTAAGTTGCAGTGTAAGTGGGCTGTGTACTTTGAGTTGCTGTCGATATCTGGAGTATTTATTTGCTCTAAACTAATCCCAGAATGCATTCCTCTAATGATTTATTAGGTGGTTGGAAACAGGTCCCATTGGGCAGACAATTGTATAAAACTGTATGTGAAACCATAAACTACAGAGTTCCATAGAACTTTGAGACCGGGACCAACAGAATGAAAATTATATTAACTAGGCTTAGAAGACTCCTCTAGATGGATAAAATGTACCTGAAATATTGGATCTTATTTTATTGAGTTCTTAGTTTATTTTCGTTACACTGTATCTCACTGAAGTAATAAGAAATAGGTAAATAGATACAGTACTTGAAAACATCTTAAAAATTGATTATTAGATGGAGTACATGCTGTTTCTTGTCTTGCTGACAACAGTCATCCATTGACTTGAACAGGGAGGAACTCATGGAAGCCATGGTAAGAATATCCCATATAATAGATTATCAATGAGTACTGCTGCAATTCATTATTTACTAAACAGCCTGGTCTGAGCTTTAGCCAACTCCTCTCTGTGTTCGTTTGTTGTAATGCCAAACATGTACCTACTAATACTGTTAATGTTAGTATGTCTGCCAGTGCCACATCTCCTTAGGTCTATTTAAGGAAGTATGGCTACCTGCACATCCCACTGAACAATAGTATGAGCCAATTTGATCAGACTTAGGAAATGACAGGGGCACTGAGGTAACCACCAAAAATCACACTTCGTATCATGTTCTCTCTTCTCTTGTGCTTTAGGCTGTCCTTCAGCTTGGCAGTCTTACATACTCAATATACTATGTTTAACTATAAGAACCTTTAGATCCTTCCAGAAGGCAACTAACTTAGCCGTCTCAGCAACACTTAATAAGGCCACATTGGCAATGATGAAACAACCTTTGGGGACTCCTTCAATGACAAATCCCTCAAATATCAAGTCATGGGTGGGTCACTTTATTTATTCTCTTCCGGATTCATTGTTAGATGATCTTGACTTGGTGTGAGGCAAGAATATGCCCACACAATCAACTAAGGGTAAAAACATTGCCATAAGTGTTTTAGCTATACAACTATTTTTGACTGCTATATTTAACTAATGCCCATTTCCACAGGTTCTACTTGGTGTAAGATAATGCTGACCTACTGCATCTATAGCTACACCCCAGATTTGGGCCTGGCAAAAACATGTGCGGGTCTACATTTAGGTACTGAAGTAAGATGTCACCCCTGAATTTCTGGGACGTGTTGTTTCTGTGAAGAGCAGACATCAAAATCGTTTTATAAAGAGGATAGATCTTGTCCAGTGCCCTTCGACAGACCAAGTGAGAGTCAGAGTGCTCCATAGGCGTCCAACTGTCACTGCAGTTTGGATGTGTGAAAGAAGGCTTTTCAGATCTCAACTGAAGTGAACTGGACATGACATGAGTCTGATGTAGACAATCTGCTGTATATTCATCTGAACGTGATATCATCTGTATTTTCACCTGTCTGAAACAATCCGGTGTCATTAGGGGGAGTGTTAGCCCATGCAGATAACTCTAAGTCAGGCATTGTGCATTTTGACAAAGACAAGTAGTGGACAGAGGGGAAGTCTTCTGGCCGTAACCTGAGGATTGTAGCAGCCCATGAGATTGGTCACGTCCTTGGTCTGGGTCACTCAGCACCACAAGGCTCTAATGGGACCCGTTAACCCTGGTTATCGTGCCAACTTCAAACTAAATCCTGATGGAATCCAAGCTCTCTGTGTTTAGGGCTGGATGATTATTTATTTTATTTGGTTAATACAGATTGTGATTCCGTAGTTAGACAATGATTTCCTGTGGATGTTGTATGTACAGTTGAAGTCTTAGGTCAGTTTATTAAGAATGTGAAATGTCAGAATAATAGTAGAGAGAATTATTTATTTAAGCTTTTATTTCTTTCATCACATTCCCAGTGGGTCAGAAATTTACATACACTCAATTAGTATTTGGTAGCATTGCCTTTAAATTGTTTAACTTGGGTCAAACGTTTTGGGTAGCCTTCCACAAGCTACCCACAATAAGCTGGGTGAATTTTGGCCCATTCCTTCTGACAGAGCTGAGCTGTGTAACTGAGTCAGGTTTGTAGGCCTCCTTGCTCGCACACGCTTTTTCAGTTCTGCCCACACATTTTCTATAGGATTGAGGTCAGGGCTTTGTGATGGCCACTACAATACCTTGACTTTGTTGTCCATAAGCCATTTTTCCACAACTTTGGAGGTATGCTTGGGGTCATTGTCCATTTGGAAGACCCATTTGCGACCAAGCTTTAACTTCCTGACTGATGTCTTGAGATGTTGTTTCAATATATCCACATAATTTTCCTTACTCATGAAACCATCTATTTTGTGAAGTGCACCCGTCCCTCCTGCAGCAAAGCACCCCCACAACATGATGCTGCCACCCCCGTGCTTCACGGTTGGGATGGTGTTCTTCGGCTTGCAAGCCTCCCCCTTTTTCCTCCAAACATAACGATGGTCATTATGGCCAAACAGTTCTACCGGAGGACATTTCTCCAAAAAGTATGACCTTTGTCCCTAAAAGTACGACCTTTGTGCAGTTGAAACCGAAGTTTGGCTTTTTTATGGCGGTTTTAGAGCAGTGGCTTCTTCCTTGCTGAGCGGCCTTTCAGGTTATGTCGATATAGGACTCGTTTTACTGTGGATATAGATACTTTTGTACCTGTTTCCTCCAGCATCTTCACAAGGTCCTTTTCTGTTGTTCTGGGATTGATTTGCACTTTTCGCACCAAAGTACGTTCATCTCTAGGAGACAGAACGCGTCTCCTTCCTGAGCGGTATGACGGCTGCGTGGTCCCATGGTGTTTATACTTGCGTACTATTGTTTGTGCAGATGAACATGGTACCTTCAAGCGTTTAGAAATTGCTCCCAAGGATGAACCAGACTTGTGGAGGTCTACAATTTGTTTCTGAGGTCTTGGCTGATTTCTTTTGATTTTCCCATGATGTCAAGCAAAGAGGCACTGAGTTTGAAGTTAGGCCTTGAAATACATCCACAGGTACACCTCCAATTGACTCAAATTATGTCAATCAGCCTATCAGAAGCTTCTAAAGAAATGACATCATTTTCTGGAATTTTCCAAGCTGTTTAAAGGCACAGTCAACTTAGTGTATGTAAACTTCTGACCCACTGGAATTGTGATACAGTGAATTATAAGTGAAATAATCTGTCTGTAAACAATTGTTGGAAAAATTACTTGTGTCATGCACAAAGTAGATGTCCTAACCGACTTGCCAAAACTATAGTTTGTTAACAAGAAATTTGTGATGTGGTTGAAAAACGAGTTTTAATGACTCCAACCTAAGTGTATGTAAACTTCCGACTTCAACTGTAGATGATAAAGACAGGTTCAAGACATTATGTGTTTGAAATCTTTGCCTTTTCTGTTCTCCTTTAGGGAAGCCAGGCAATCGTCCCACAGTATCCAGAAAGCCAAATCATCCAACCCTAGAGACAGGTCCACCACATTCTTTCAAGGGTACCATGGATGCAATTATGTTAGGTGGGTACCGTAAAGATTTTATCCCAATGTCTGTCCTACAAAACACAATGTAAACTCTATGTGAAACTGCAAAATAGCACTTTCCTTTGGATATACAGTATTTACAAGTGTTTGTTTGTCTGATATTTATCCACCACCCAGGGCCTTTTTGCAAGACATACATCTTCAGCGGTCTGTATGCGTGGACAGTGTCTGACACTACTGGCTACAACACACCCATCCTGACTCACACTATTCTGAGCCTGGTCCCAAATCAGTTTGTGCTGTCTTGCCAACTTCGTTGTCATTACCAAACATTGTTCTGCCTATACATAGGAGTCGGCAAAACATCAAACAGATCTTGGACCAGGCTACACTGTCCCTGTTTCAGTTCTGGAATTTCTCTCAGAATTGTTGTTTTCATGTGTCACTGTCATGTTCTTTACTCAGGAGACAAAGTGTGGTGATATACAAGATTCAAACTCGACTTTGGCTTTCCTAAACACTTGGCCAGCATTCATTCTAATGTCAATTCAGCCTTGTACTTTAACTGGAATAACAAAGTGATATTGTTCAAGGTAAGGACCAAATAAACAAACAAACAATGTTTTGGGGATAATATGTGAACATGTAACATACCCTCTAGTCTAAACCATTTCAGAATAAGTGGGATGTAGCGACCAGATAATAGTTACCTTTCATTCTATTCCTTAGTGTTCTCAGTATTGGCAGTGGGCTGAAGCTGGGGCAACGGACTCCAGCACGCATACCAAAACCATCTCACATCTCTTCTCTGGGGTATCCTACAACCCGAATGCTGCCTTCACATGGACAAACAGCCATCTATACGTTTTCAAAGGTAACTAGTACTAGCGCATCAACAATAACCAAGTTGTGGATAAGGGCTACCCTCTCAGAACTTGTGAAAAATGGTTGCAATGTGATCTATAGGCCGTTAGAGGTCAGTGGTGTTTCATTTGTACAGTAAGACATCAACCTCCAGAACCAGACTGTCACTGTAATGACACTATAGCCTAGCCAGTATATCACCTAACCCTATGAGGTGAAATATAGTAACATTTAAGGATGTTTATTTATTTAGACAACAGAAGAGCGACAAAAATGTTTTATGTACTATATCTCTTGTGCAAGGCATGTACAATGTACGTACATGCCCCACATTATATTTCACCCTCTTGTACACTGTGCATAAAACAATGTTGGATTCTGGGTAAACTTTGAACATTGCTATACTAGATAAGTGCTAGATCAGAAGTATGGTATCTGAGGGATGGTAGAGAATGGTTTTTACATCAGATGTTAATGGTTATCTGTAGGAGTTAGATGGCTTTGGGAATGTGTAGGGGAGACTGGTGAAGATCTTAGAACCTAACAATGTCACTGAGGGAGAGAGGGTGATGTAAACTCAGCAAAAAAAGAAACGTCCTCTCACTGTCAACTGCGTTTATTTTCAGCAAACTTAACGTGTAAATATTTGTATGAACATAACAAGATTCAACAACTGAGACATAAACTGAACAAGTTCCACAAACATGTGACAGAAATTGAATAATGTGTCCATGAACAAAGGGGGATCAAAATCTAAAGTAACAGTCAATATCTGGTGTGGCCACCAGCTGCATGAAGTACTGCAGTGCATCTCCTCCTCATGGACTGCACCAGATTTGCCAGTTCTTGCTGTGAGATGTTACCCCACTCTTCCACCATGGCACCTGCAAGTTCCCGAACATTTCTGGGAGGAATGGCCCTAGCCCTCACCCTCCGATCCAACAGGTCCCAGACATGCTCAATGGGATTGAGATCCGGGCTCTTCGCTGGCCATGGCAGAACACTGACATTCCTGTCTTGCAGGAAATCACGCACAGAATGAGCAGTATGGCTGGTGGCATTGTCATGCTGGAGGGTCGTGTCAGGATGAGCCTGCAGGAAGGGTACCACATGAGGGAGGAGGATGTCTTCCCTGTAACGCACAGCGTTGAGATTGCCTGCAATGACAACAAGCTCCGTCCGATGATGCTGTGACACACCGCCCCAGACCATGACGGACCCTCCACCTCCAAATCAATCCCGCTCAAGAGTACTGGCCTCGGTGTAATGCTCATTCCTTCGATAAATGCGACTCATCAGTGAAGAGCACTTTTTGCCAGTCCTGTCTGGTCCAGTGATGGTGGGTTTGTGCCCATAGGCAACGTTGCCGGTGATGTCTGGTGAGGACCTGCCTTACAACAGGCCTACAAGCCCTCAGTCCAGCCTCTCTCAGCCTATTGCGGACAGTTTGAGCACTGATGGAGGGATTGTGCGTTCCTGGTGTAACTCGGGCAGTTGTTGTTGCCATCCTGTACCTATCCCGCAGTTGTGATGTTCGGATGTACCAATCCTGTGCAGGTGTTGTTACACGTGTTCTGCCACTGCGAGGCCGATCAGCTGTCCGTCCTGTCTCAGGCGTCTCACAGTATGGACATTGCAATTTATTGCCCTGGCCACATCTGCAGTCCTCATGCCTCCTTGCAGCATGCCTAAGGCACATTCACGCAGATGAGCAGGGACCCTGGGCATCTTTCTTTTGGTGTTTTTCAGAGTCAGTAGAAAGGCCTCTTTAGTGTCCTAAGTTTTCATAACTGTGACCTTAATTGCCTACCGTCTGTAAGCTGTTAGTGTCTTAACGACCGTTCTACAGGTGCATGTTCATGAATTGTTTATGGTTCACTGATTAAGCATGGGAAACAGTGTTTAAACCCTTTAAAATGACGACCTGTGAAGTTATTTAGATTTTTATGAATTATCTTTGAAAGACAGGGTCCTGAAAAAAGGATGTTTCTTTTTTTGCTGAGTTTATAACGTTTACATTATGTCAGGATATGTTATTGTTAGGCATCAGGGATCCTCTGGGAGGAGAAGAGACAGTCTGGTATCAATAACCATGACAGCCTTGATTTGGGGAGGAGTGAGCACTTTGGGGTATAGGTGAGGTTAGATGAAGTGAGGAAGAACAGATATCACTAAGGTTCTGTCTAGCAACAGAGATGTGTTGGCTGTTCAGTTGTGGAGGAGGAGACTCAGCCTAGGAGACAGGGTTAAATATCAGTACTTGTATGAAATGTTTTTTTGGTCTGAATTACAGCTGTATCGAAGAATTTAACTTGGTTAAGCTTCTCTAGTGTCCGTGAGTTATTTACTCAAAATTGGAACCTAACAACTGTAACAATGGATATTTTCACAAAAATGTATATTAGCAAACTGACAAAAATAAAGCAATTTTATTTATTTGAGGAATGATCAATGGTTATATTACGATTGACTGTCTGATACCTTAGAAAGACATAGAATAATAAACAAAACAACAAGGTGAATTAGTTGGCTGAATCTCTTGTCTCAAGAATCAGTCTGTTGTTAAAAGAGAAACAGTCTATGAATTGTCTGCTGGAGAGAGGTGTTGGGCAGCTTAGTGGAACTGGGAGGTGATGCCTACTATTTGGTGTTCGTTCCTCAGACCCTGTAGACTAGGGAGGAGGCATTCAGGGGAACCATGAAGCCTGTCTCAAAGTCTATCATCGTGTGGTTGACTGTGCTGTTGCTGATGATGCTGCTGCTAGAGGAGCCTGTACCCATCTGGCGGTCACGAAGGCTCTGGATGTAACTCTGGAAGGTAAAGTGGTAAAGAAAAAACTTTATTGTTGCATTGATCCTCTATGTCTAGGATGATAGAAAAAAATGCAATCTTTTAAAACATGACATGCAACTAATTGTGTATTAGCTATGTGCATAACATTTTTCAAAAAGGTGTTTGAATCAAGCTCATTCATGCCCATTAGGACATGCCCATTAGGAGTGAAGTAACTCACTGGGGCCAGGACGTCTCCAGCATAACGCTTTAGAATTGGAGGCTTGCGATGGCGGTAAGTGCCCAGCTGGGGTCGTCTCTGGGCATCTCTCTGTCTGATTCGCATCAGTTGGACCTGTCTTTGTTGTCCACTGACAGGTACTGGAGGGCATTCAATGTAAATTAGCATGGGACAGAAAAACAGAATTATGTTGTAACCATTCAGTTTAACCTAAGTATCGAATGAAGTAGTAATGACATCGAGGAAGTAAGCGTTCCATATTTTTTATGAAACTGTGCCACTCACCTTCTGTGTGGGACACTCCTTTGGCAGTGAGCATCCATTGCACCATTACCCCCATCAGACTGAATAGAGGAAACACGCCTGTTATAACCCAGCTGTACCAGCAGAGGGGCCGAGGGGGAACCTGAGACAGGATGTCGTACGCATGGCCAGCCAGCAGAGACGTCTCTACAAAGTAGTCCACGCATGCCATCACCACAGCTGCTCCGACTGCAGCCGTGGAGAGCACAGTGAATAGTTTCTGCCACTGCAGTGTGAGAGTGGCACAAAAGGTGCTCGTGGCCAGGAGTGCACCGAGAGGCGCCCATAGTGGGGTAAGGCTGTAAAACTGTCTGACAACCAGTAGGTTGGCAAGGGTGAGCAGACACCCCAGCTCTAGGCCAGTAATGATGAGCCCCACAGTCTGTACCAGCATAGTCACCAGGCCACAGAGTACAGACACTCCCAGGAGGATGCCTGCTTTGGTCTCCATAGTCAACTGGGTATCCAGCACAGGCTCCTTAAGGTACAACAGGCAGACTAGTGCAGATCCAAACATGAAGCCTGACAGGAACATGACAATCTTAAAGCAGCGGTATCCTAAAGAAAGAGAGACAAGTGGAGGGATGTTAAGTAACAAGATGGAGAAGGAAATTAAGTGTACTAAAGTGAACTAGGTTTGACTGAGTAGGGATTGTTTTTTATTAAAAATACATTTTAAGATGTCAGAGTTTCCCTTTGGTAAACTGTACAGTTTACAGAATATTAGAGAGAAAGTTTACATCACATGACGCATAGTCTGCTTAAGAAAAACTAAGCGTTTCTTATATCAGACATCAACATTTAATGGATTTGGACCAGGCCAGGAAGCTGCCTGCATCATCCCAGGTGGCTGTTTTCTGACTCTCTCTCAGAGGAATGCAACAGAACCAGGTGACCCATCTGCCTCTCTCCTAGCCTGGAGATTATCCATTATAACCCTGGCTAGCCTAGGTTTACTATAAGGCTTAGAGTGAGCTGAGAAAATAATTTCAGTTAGTTTAACGAGGTTAAATGTCAACTGGGAATTAAATAATGATGTATCTACAGTGGAGCATTAGAGTGTTTTGTGGAAATACTGTAGTTGAGTACACATGTGGAAGTTCCAACTGTCCTCTATTACAGGTCAGGAACTTACCAAAAAAGCAGTAGATTAGGCCTAACAAAAGGCACACTGAGCAGACGATGGATGGGATGAGGTCATACTTCCTAGTGAACCCTAACTCACATGCATCCACTTCAGCCAAGCCAGATAGGATATGTTGATCCACTTCAGCCTGGCTCAGCACTGCCCCATCAGTGACCAAGAGCAAGCTGGGGTCTGCCATCTTGGAGCAGCCGTTCAACAGGTCTTGATAATGACTGTGCTTTTATTTAGCAATTAAGGCCATCCGTGTAACCGTGTTGTTTTCCTGGTTTAATCTCATTTGGGAGCATACGTCAACACCAAGCCAGTATATTGTCAGTATTCCATTGGGACAGGACTTTGCTTCATTAATTCAATGAAAGAATGTGAAGAATGCTTCATGCTGTTAGAATGTAAGTGCTGAGGAAACAGGAAGCTCCTGTGAGAAGTGTGAATCAGACCATTTCCTGCCCTGCACCTGCAACAAGATGAGAGGAAAATCAAATACAGCCAGAGAAAATTATATGACATCTGTAATAGGCAGACAATAAATGATCAAACTGGACTCTTCATATCTAGACTTCACATTTACATCTAAGGTAGATAATAGATTGCATGAATACGATGTATTTCAAGAAAAATCCCTCTGTACTCCACAACCCTGTCCCCAGGAACCAGAAAAGGAAACTGAGATTTTACCTGGGTCACACGTTTTTTTCTTGACCCTTTGTTAAAATAGAGGATGCAGATGAGGAAACGAGGGGTGGTTTGATGCCGACTGAGTCATTGGGCCTCTTTGTTTTGAACATAT
The DNA here is from genome assembly GCA_003317085.1 of Hucho hucho. Classification (NCBI taxonomy): domain Eukaryota; kingdom Metazoa; phylum Chordata; class Actinopteri; order Salmoniformes; family Salmonidae; genus Hucho; species Hucho hucho. Next base: position 118,745 of record QNTS01002988.1, read on the forward strand.
GGTAAAGTGCTATGCGAACAAACACCCCAACAGTAGGACATACCGTTCCAAAACCCCAAAAATGCATTGTGTATTTTTGAATACACAATGTCGCTTGCAGGTGGGCTCAAAAGTTGGATTTTTTTTTTAAACTATGTAACACAATTCAACAAAACAAAAAATCGGGACAAAGAAGCAATACCTTCAGCATTCAAACCATTACTTTCAATGTGCACATGTACCTTGTTGATCGCATACTTACCTCTGCACACAAGGATAAATTGGGTTGCCTTAATCTGTCTAGCAACAGAGTATACTTTATGTTGAAGGACCTTATAAGCTTTTAGGCAGATCCCCAGATAATTGAATTAGAGGCCTATTAGTGGTCTAGTGAGGCTCATGTCCTTCTGTCCTGATATCTGCTTGTAAGTCACACAGAAAACACTATCACTTTCTATGGCATCAATCAAATGATTTCCGCTATTAGAATATAATTAAGATGTCAGGATGATAAACTTTACATTTTTGATAACAAATTAAAACTGGACACTGAGCCATTTGCCAAAAAGAGACTCCCTGTGAAATATATATTTATATAGTCAGACACATGAGCACCTCATTGTCAGTTTATTACTAAATAGTCATATACAACATTAAATGAGTTGTATAGCAACTTCTACTTTGATAATTAATAGGTGGGATCACGTATTTTGATCAGACATAACAGACATATGCCTACCAGAGAGTATTTGTGATCATGAGTTTACAAATACTGTTTGCATGAATTGTTTTAAGAGTCTGAAAATAAGTAATCTTACCGGACATGAGGCACATCCTTGTCAGAATTACAATCTGTGATGAGAAGGAATAAGTCTGCTACTCATTTGACACTTTGTATGGTATTCTAGGTGGAGGAGTTATATCTGTTCCCTCTGTCTTTGCTGTGTTGAGGACATCCTACTCGTGCGTGCGTTCCTCTCATCTGTGGACACTGGACGGCTGACAGCATCAGTGCAAGAAGTGACCATCTGTCCCAAGCTTGTTGTGCAGATCAGAGGTGAAGGAATACTGTTGTTGTCCACATGATGTCTCTCTAGTCATACAGATTTACAACAGAGGAAAATGTAAGTTTGGTTAAACCCATTGCCAGACATGTTTCGTCATGAGTCAGGCATGATGTAAGTTAACATGTCAGGGATGGAATATGGAAGTTTACATTCTAGGAAAAGTGAGTGGTCCAGAAAAGAGGTGAGATTAAATACACATTAAATAAACTCATGTAGTCTCATATCTCAGTGAATATGCAAATTACCAATCAATGGTTTGTAAGAACAGAGAAAAATGAACTCACAAGCTAGATAAATGAAATGGTGTTTCGTGATGACATTATCATCCACTGTTTAAACACATACTGTACCATCTGTATATATAAGACTGACAGTTTATAGTTTCATAAATAAACTATCTCACATAATGTACAGAGAGAGATTTACAGACACACGATTTACAGTACTCACTGGAATATTTTGATGCACTGTTCACTGAGCCATTATTATTTCCAGATGATTACCAGATTGAATAAACATATCTGGCGAGATTGAATAAACAACATAATATATAAAACAAATCTGACAAAGGAGCCTTGGGAGTTATACTGTAGGTTCAAGATTTTTTCCGGAATATGCATATACAGTCACATACGAAGTTATTGGCACCCTTGAAAAAGATGAGCATAAAAGACTGTATAGAATAAATAATAAAAATACTGAGCTAGGTTGTATGCTCAAATAATTATAATATTTTATGGGAATGCATATGCTCAGAGAAAAATATTTTGTTTTACAAGTTAAAAAATATATATATATTGGCACCCCTTTTTTTTGTACTTAGGCACCCTCCCATTGAGGATAACGGCACTTAGCCTTTTTTTCTAAAATGTTTAATGAGTTTGAAGAACACATTGGGAAGGATCTGAGACCATTCCTCCATACAGAATCTTTTCAGTTCCTTGATATCCTTCAGTCTGTGCTTATGGACTGCCCTCTTCAATTCAAACCACAGGTTTTAAATGGGGTTCATGTCTGGAGACTGAATGTTGATTTTGTGGTCAATTAACCATTTCTTTGTGGATTTTGGTGTTTTCTTGGGGTCATTGTCTTGCTGGAAGATCCACTTGCGGCCAAGTTTCAACCTCCTGGCAGAGGCAACCAGGGTTTTGGCTAAATTATCCTGCATGATACTTGGTAGAGTTCATGATGCTGTGGCCTTAACAAGGGCCCCAGGACCAGTGGAAGCAAAACAGCTTCATAACATCAAAGATCCACCTCCATATTTTGCAGTAGGTATGACGTTCTTTTCTGCATATGCATCCTTCTTTCAAGGCTAAACCCAATACTCGTGTCCGTGGCCAAAGAGCTCTATTTTCGTCTCATCTGACCATAGCACCTGGTTCCAATCCAAGAGCCAATGCTGTTTAGCAAACTTCAGGCATTTACTTTTGTTGGTTGCTCTCAATAAAGCTTTTTTATGGCAACTCTTCCAAATAGCCCATTGGTTTGGTGGCGTCTAATTGTAGATTTGGAGACTTGGTGAGCCCAAGATGCGACCAAGTTTTGTAATTCTCCAACTGTGGCCCTTGATATTTTCTTTGCCCCCTGAACCATCTTCCTCACTGTGCGTGGGGATGAGATACACTTGGGCCCTCTACCAGGCAAGTTTACCACTGTTCCAGTGTACCCATTGCCTGATTCATGAAAGTCAACAACGATTTGTCTCTTTTCATTTGTGAGCTCTTTGCCTTTCCCCATGGTGATGGATGACAAATGGATTTGACATGTGTGTTACCTAATTTTTATACCCCAGTGAAACAGGAAGCCATTAAAGGCTACAATGCCGTTTGTTAAACTGAGATAAACAAAAAAAAGTTGAATGTTAATGCAGATTAAAATAATCGTTCTTTTTGAGTAATAAAAAAAAGTAGTAAATTCAATATTTCTCTCTGAGCAACTGAATTAGTATAAAATAATATAATTAAAAAAAAAAAATTAGCATACAATATAGCTCGGTATTTGTATTATTTATTTTATACAATATTTTTTGCTAATCTTTATCAAGGGTGTCAATAATTTTGGATGTGACCATACCAGAGGCAACCCCTCCCATTTGAAAGCTAGATAAAGCTAAAGTTATGATTCTAGACACATCTTAAAGAGACTGAATCTTGATGCTCCTTAACGAGAACTGAAGAATTTCATTCTCAATTAAATGTTGGTGTTTTTTCGCTATCTAATCATGGCAGACATACATTTGTTAAAAATGTATCACTTGATGGTTTCATTTCAGAGAGACAAATAATCATGTTTTTTTTCTAAATGCTATACACTGAGTGTACAAAACATTAGGAACACCTGCTCTTTCCATGTCATAGACTGACCAGGTGAATCCAGCTGAGAGCTATGATCCCTTATTGATGTCACTTAAATCCACTTCAATCAGTGTAGATGACTAGGAGGGGATAGGTTAAAGAAGGATTTTAAGCATTGAAACAATTGAGACATGGATTGTGTTTGTGTGCCATTCAGAGGGTGAATGGGCAAAACAAAATATTTAAGTGCCTTTGAACGGGTATGGTAGTAGGTGCCAGGCGCACCGGTTTGAGTGTGTCAAGAACTGCAATGCTGCTGGGTTTTTCACACTCAACAGTTTCCCGTGTGTATCAGTAATGGTCCACCACCCAAAGGACATCCAGCCAACTTGACACAATTGTGGGAAGCATTGCAGTCAACATGGGCCAGCATCCCTGGGGAACGCTTTCAACACCTTGTAGAGTCCATGCCCTGACAAATTGAGGCTGTTCTGAGGGAAAAAGGGGGGTGCAACTCAGAATTAGGAACGTGTTCCTAATGTTTTGTTCAACTCAGTGTATATCTGCCTCACTCTCAGATAAATAATTAGTACTGCTAGGTTTTACACAGTCAAATGTAACAAATAACTACATTTTTAAAAAGAAATGTACAAATGATTCATTTGTGACATCAATATTTAAATAAATAATAATAATTCAATACGGTAATATGAGATCTGTATGTAAAACATTCACATTTGACATTTTAGTCATTTAGCAGATGCTCTTATCCAGAGCGACTTATAGTAAGGCCATTCATCTTAAGATAGCTAGGTGAGACAACCACATATCACAGTCAAATATACAGGATACGAACAATCCATTCAAGCTAAGCAAGCTTCCCACAAAAAAGCTTCCCACAAAAAGTTGGGTGAATTTTGGCGCTTTCCTCCTGACAGAGCTGGTGTAACTGAATCAGGTTTGTAGGCCTCCTTGCTCGCACACGCTTTTTCAGTTCTGCCCACATATTTTCTATAGGTTTGAGGTCAGGGCTTTGTGATGGCAACTCCAGTACCTTGACTTTGTTGTCCTTAAGCCATTTTGCCACAACTTTGGAAGTACAGTCGTGGCCAAGAATTTGTGAGAATGACACAAATATTAATTTCCACAAGGTTTTCTGCTTCAGTGTCTTTAGATATTTTTGTCAGATGTTACTATGGAATACTGAAGTATAATTACAAGCGTTTCTTAAGTGCCAAAGGCTTTTATTGACAATTACATGAAGTTGATGCAAAGAGTCAATATTTGCAGTGTTGACCCTTCTTTTTCAAGACCTCTGCAATCCGCCCTGGCGTGCTGTCAATTAACTTCTGGGCCACATCCTGACTGATGACAGCCCATTCTTGCATAATCAATGCTTGGAGTTTGTCAGAATTTATGGGTTTTTGTTTGTCCACCCGCCTCTTGAGGATTGACCACAAGTTCTCAATGGGATTAAGGCCTGGGGAGTTTCCTGGCCATGGACCAAAAAATATTGATGTTTTGTTCCCCAAGCCACTTAGTTATCACTTTTGCCTTATGGCAAGGTGCTCCATCATGCTGGAAAAGGCATTGTTCGTCACCAAACTGTTCCTGGATGGTTGGGAGAAGTTGCTCTCGGAGGATGTGTTGGTACCATTCTTTATTCATGGCTGTGTTCTTAGGCAAAATTGTGAGTGAGCCCACTCCCTTGGCTGAGAAGCAACCCCACACATGAATGGTCTCAGAATGCTTTACTGTTGGCATGACACAGGACTGATGGTAGCGCTCACCTTGTCTTCTCTGGACAAGCTTTTTTCCGCTTGCCTAAACACTTTCGGAAAGGGGATTCATCAGAGAAAATGATCTTTATCCCAGTCCTCAGCAGTCCAATCCCTGTACCTTTTGCAGAATATCAGTCTGTCCCTGATGTTTTTCCTGGAGAGAAGTGGCTTCTTTGCTGCCCTTCTTGACACCAGGCCATCCTCCAAAAGTCTTCACCTCACTGTGCGTGCAGATGCACTCACACCTGCCTGCTGCCATTGCTGAGCAAGCTCTGTACTGGTGGTGCCCCGATCCCGCAGCTGAATCAACTTTAGGAGACGGCCCTGGCGCTTGCTGGATTTTCTTGGGCGCCCTGAAGCCTTCTTCACAACAATTGAACCGCTCTCCTTGAAGTTATTGATGATCCGATAAATGGTTGATTTAGGTGCAATTTTACTGGCAGCAATATTCTTGCCTCTGAAGCCCTTTTTGTGCAAAGCATTGATGATGGCACGTGTTTCCTTGCAGGTAAGCATGGTTGACAGAGGAAGAACAATGATTCCAAGCTCTACCCTCCTTTTGAAGCTTTATGTCTGTTATTCGAACTCTATCAGCATGACAGAGTGATCTCCAGCCTTGTCCTCGTCAACACTCACACCTGTGTTAATGAGAGAATCACTGACATGATGTCAGCTGGTCCTTTTGTGGCAGGGCTGAAATGCAGTGGAAATGTTTTTGGGGGATTCAGTTCATTTGCATGGCAAAGAGGGACTTTGCATTTAATTGCAATTCATCTGATCACTCTTCATGACATTCTGGAGTATATGCAAATTACCATCATACAAACTGAGGCAGCAGACTATGTGAAAATTTATATTTGTGTCATTCTCAAAACTTTTGGCCACGACTGTATGCTTGGGGTCATTGTCCATTTGGAAGACCCATTTGCGACCAAGATTTAACTTCCTGACTGATGTCTTGAGATGTTGCTTCAATATATCCACATACTTTTCCTTCCTCATGATGCCATCTATTTTGTGAAGTGCACCAGTCCCTCCTGCAGCAAAGCACCCCCACAACATGATGCTGCCACTCCCGTGCTTCACGGTTGGGATGGTGTTCTTCGGCTTGCAAGCCTCCCCCTTTTTCCTCCAAACATAACGATGGTCATTATGGCCAAACAGTTCTATTTTTGTTTCATCAGACCGGAGGACATTTCTCCAAAAAGTATGATCTTTGTCCCAATGTGCAGTTGCAAACCATAGTCTGGCTTTTTTATGGTGGTTTTGGAGAAGTGGCTTCTTCCTTGCTGAGCGGCCTTTCAGGTTATGTCGATATAGGACTTGTTTTACTGTGGATATAGATACTTTTGTACCTGTTTCCTCCAGCATCTTCTCAAGGTCCTTTGCTGTTGTTCTGGGATTGATTTGCACTTTTCGCACCAAAGTACGTTCATCTCTAGGACACAGAACGTGTCGCCTTCCTGATCGGTATGACGGCTGCGTGGACCCATGGTGTTTATACTTGCGTACTATTGTTTGTACAGATGAACGTGGTACCTTCAGGCATTTCAAAATTGCTCCCAAGGATGAACCAGACTTGTGGAGGTTTACAATTTCTTTTCTGAGGTCTTGGCTGATTTCTTTTGATTTTCCCATGATGTCAAGCAAAGAGGCACTGAGTTTGAAGTTAGGCCTTGAAATACATCCACAGGTACACCTCCAATTGACTCAAATTATGTCAATTAGCCTATCAGAAGCTTCTAAAGCCATGACATCATTTTCTGGAATTTTCTAAGCTGTTTAAAGGCACAGTAAACTTAGTGTATGTAAACTTCTGACCCACTGGAATTGTGATACAGTGAATTATAAGTGAAATAATCTGTCTGTAAACAATTGTTGGAAAAATGACTTGTGTCATGCACAAAGTAGATGTCCTAACTGACTTACCAAAACTATAGTTTGTTAACAAGAAATTTGTGGAGTGGTTGAAAAACGAGTTTTAATGACTCCAACCTAAGTGTATGTAAACTTCCGACTTCAACTGTATATATCCCTCAAAAGTAATGCCAGGATAAGAATATTGGGTTTAAAAGACAACAAAGGGAAGTCTCCTCAAGGGTTGACACTGTAGAGATTAACCTAACTAGATAACTCAAACCTGCTCTCAAGGGGGAATCTCTGACTGTCCGTTTTGCACCACTTAATGTATAGTGGGTGTATTTCACTACTCATTACAAATCACATATAGTGGGACCCCATAATGGAGATAATATGAGGGTTATGGAGTATACAGAAAACTAAGGTTGACGCCACATTTTGTTACGTTACACCCTTATTCTAAAATGGATTAAATAAATACAAACCCTCAGCAATCTACACACAATACCCCATAATGACAACGCGAAAACAGGTTTTTAGACACGTTTGCAAATTTATAAAAAATAAAAAACAGAAATTCCTTATTCACATAAGTATTCAGACCCTTTGTTATGAGCCCCGAAATTCAGCTCAGGTGCATCCTGTTTCCATTGATCATCCTTGAGATGTTTCTACAACTTGATTGGAGTCCACCTGGGGTAAATTCAATTGATTGGACATGATTTGGAAAGGCACACACCTGTCTATATGAAGTCCCACAGTTGACAGTGCATGTCAGAGCAAAAACCAAGCAATGAGGTTGAAGGAATTGTTCGTGAAGCCCCGAGACAGGATTGTGTCGAGGAACAGATCTGGGGAAGGATACCAAAACATTTCTGCAGCATTGAAGGTCCCTAAGAACACAGTGGTCTCCATCATTCTTAAATGGAAGAAGTTTGAAACCACCAAGACTATTCCTAGAGCTGGCCGCCCGGCTAAACTGAGCAGTCGGGGGAGAAGGGCCTTGGTCAGGCAGGTGACCAAGAACACGATGGTCACTCTGACAGAGCTTTAGAGTTTTTCTGTGGAGATGGGAGAACCTTCCAGAGGGACAACCATCTTTACAGCACTCCACCAATCAGGCATTTATGGTAGAGGGGCCAGGTGGAAGCCACTCCTCAATAAAAGGCACATGACAGCCCGCTTGGAGTTTGCCAAAAGGCACCTAAAGACTCTCAGACCATGAGAAACAAGATTCTCTGGTCTGATGAAACCAAGATTGAACTCTTTGGCCTGAATGCCAAACGTCAAGTCTGTAGGAAACCTGGCACCATCCCTAAGGTGAAGCATGTTGGTGGCAGCATCATGCTGTGGGGATGTTTTTCAGCAGCAGGGACTGGGAGACTAGTCAGGGTTGAGGGAAAGATGAATGGAGCAAAGTACAGAGAGATCCTTGATGAAAACCTGCTCAGGACCTCAGTCTGGGGCGAAGGTTCACCTTCCAACAGGACAACAACCCTAAGCACACAGCCAAGACAAAGCAGGAGTGGCTTCGGAAGTCTCTGAATGTCCTTGAGTGGCCCAGCCAGTGCCCGGTACTTGAACCCGGTCGAACATCTCTGGAGAAACCTGATAATAGCTGTGCAGCAACGCATTCAACCTGACTGAGCTTGAGAGGATCTGCAGAGAAGAATGGGAGAAACTCAGCAAATACAGGTGTGCCAACTTAGCGTCATACCCAAGAAGACTCGATGCTGTAACTGCTGCCAAAGGTGCTTCAAAAAGTACTGAGCAAAGGGTCTGAATACTTATATATATGTGATATATATATTTTTTTGCTTTGTCATTATGGGGTGTTGTGTGTAGATTGATGAGGGAAAAAAACGATTTAATACATTTTAGAATAAGGCTGTAACGTAACAAAATGTGGAAAAAGTCAAGGTGTCGAAATACTTTCCGAAGGCACTGTATGTGCTGACGAGGTCCATTTGTCTGTTGTACTGTTTAAAAAAAGCTATGCTCAAAAAAATAACAATAATAATTGCCTTAATCCATATTGCACAGGGCAGGGGTGTCATAACCTCAGTAGAGAGTTATGAACAGGTGTCAAACTGCAGGATTGGATTCATGATAGATAGATTTGGATACATTATGCACTCTCTTTTATTGCTCAGTATTATAACTGTGTGCACAGTTTCTGCTTGTGTGGAATTACTCAGATAGGAGATCATGCCTATTTAACAAGGTGTAAAAATAATTTTTTTGTATGTTGAGATGACATAGACAGAGCTTGTATTCTGCTTCTGCTGTCTCCTCCTGTTGTGATACCATCACCTCCTTGGCCTCTTCAAGCAGCTACACATAAACAGATGTCCAAAATATTGAAAAGTACATTTAAATAAACATTTGGTATTCTTTAAAACACTGTTGGTCTATGGATTTTATTAGTTGTCCCACTTGACTTGTTCTGCCACCTAGCCATGTCAAATATGACCACACCACGTGTAGCAAAAGATTTTCCTCACCAGAGAAAAATATGCAGAATATATTTTATACCTACGGGCACTGTTGCTCACTGACATATCAAACTGCAAGTTTAATCAATTCTCAAGACCTTTCTACGTGGGATTCTTTATGGCACTGCTGATTGGAAAGAAGACTGTATTGATTGAGTGACCATTTCACCTCCATAAATGGAAGGCATTTTCACTTCAATGGTCCAGTGGTACACCGTCCAGCCGAGGAACTGTGGCATCGACTCCATGAATTTAAAACGGCTGTAGCATGGGCAAAGTCAACAGAGAATAAATTCAGTCTGATGTTTCAGATTACTCATCTAGCCAAAGTTTGGGAAACAGACATAGAAATAGATTTAGTTGTATACACTCTAGGAGCAGAATTTGCACTATTTTTAAGACAGAACCTGCAGAGTGAAATCCCCAGAAGTACAGTACGCGGAAGATTTGAGATGACAATTTTTATGGACCGAACAGTTTTCACATAATACAGTATGTAATAAAGAACAGAATATACTGTTTTCTTGTGAATATACTGTATGTTAAAGAGAGTATCGTAACTTGTTGACTATACTCTACCCTTGGGAAATCCATTAATAAATCCATTGAGTTCCACTTGTTGCATCACTTGCAGTTTCAATAAAGGCAAAGAAACAATAGGTGCTTTTCAATCATGGCGTTGTGTTTTTCATGAGAATGAATTGAAGACGATAGAATGTTCAGTTCATAGGCCTGATCTAGAAAATAAATCAAATCTTATTGGTCACATACACATATTTAGCAGATGTTATTGTGGGTATAGCGAAATGCTTGTGTACCTAAATCCAACAGTACAGTAGTATCTAACAATTCACAACAATACACAAATCTAAAAGTAAAAGAATGGAATTAAGAAACACATAAATATTAGGCCAAGCAATGTCAGAGTGGCATTGACTAAAATACAGTAGAATAGAATACAGTATATACATATGAGATGAGTAAAGCAGAATGTGAACAATATTAAAGTGACTAGTGTCCCATTATTAAAGTGACCAGTGATTCCATGTCTATGTATATAAGGCAACAGCCTCTAAGGTGCAGGGTTGAGTAAGCGGGTGAAAGCCAGCTAGTGATGGCTATTTAACAGTCTGATAGCCTTGAGATAGAAGCTGTTTTTCAGTCTCTTGGTCCCAGCTTTGATGCACCTGTAGTGACCTTGCCTTCTGGATGATATCGGGGTGAACATGATGATCTTTTTGGACTTCCTGTGACATCGGGTGTTGTAGGTATCCTGGAGGGCAGGCAGTGTGCCCCCGGTGATGCGTTGGGCAGACCGCACCGCACCACCCTCTGGATAGCCCTGCGGTTTCGGGCGGTGCAGTTGCCGTATCAGACGGTGATATTGCCCGACAGGATGCTTTCAATTGTGCATCCGTAAAAGTTTGTGAGGGTCTTAAGGGCCAAGACAAATTTCTTCAGCCTCCTGAGGTTGAAGAGGCACTGTTGCGCCTTCTTCACAACACTGACTGAGCTATAGTTAATGAAAAGCATTCTTACGTAGGGATTTCTCTTGTCCAGATGGGATGGGGCAGTGTGCAGTGCGATGGCGATTGCATCGTCTGTGGATCTGTTGGGGCGGTAAGCAAATTGAAGTGGGTTGAGGGTGTCAGGTAAGGTAGAGGTGATATGATCCTTAACTAGCCTCTCCAAGCACTTCATACTGAAAGAAGTGAGTGCTACGGGGCGATTGTCATTTAGTTCAGTTACCTTTGCTTTCTTGGGTACAGGAACAATGGTGGACATCTTGAAGCAAGTGGGGACAGCAGACTGGGATAGGGAGAGATTGAATATGTCCGTAAACACTCCAGTCAATCTTGTGACACTGTATATCAAATAGATTTCCACAACATCTACTAGGCCTACACCATACTACAGCCATTAGATGCCTGTGGACCAAAAATCGTATCATATTGCTGAACGGTTTAATGAAGTTTGAGTTGTATATTGTTTGCTATGCAGCAGCAACCCAACAATAACCTTGGGTTTTCTGTATGCTCCAAATGTATTGTCAAGAAAATGGCCACAGAAATTACTAGTAAAATGGATGTGTACTGATGTATTTCTTATGTGTACAGCCTTTGCAGTCTCAGATGTAGTGTCCATTTCAAGACATCCTCTGTCTTCTTTTGAAAGTCTTTCTGCCAAATATTTAGTCTATTCACATCTAAAATGTATTGGATGGATTGCAATTTCACTAAATCTACAAAGTCTGCACTTGCAATTATACTTCGTTGGGAAACCTTGTTGATTCTTGTAGTGAATTACATTTACAGTGCCTTCAGAAAGTATTCACACCACTTGACTTTTTCCACATTTTGCTGTGTTACAAAGTTGGACTAAAATGGATTTAATAAAAAGATACAGTATCTATTCAACCTACTGAGTCAATACATGTTCGAATCACCTTTGGCAGCGATTACAGCTGTGAGTTGTTCTGGGTAAGTCTCTAAGAGCTTGGAAAACCTGGATGTACAATATTTGACCATTAATCTTTTTTCAATTATTCATGCTCCGTCAAGTTGGTTGTTGATCATTGCTAGATATACATTTTCAAGTCTTGCCATTGATTTTCAAGCCGATTTAAGTCAAAACTGTAACTAGGCCACTCAGGAACATTAAATATTGTCTTGGTAAGTATATTTGGCCTTGCATTTTAGGTTATTGTCCTTCTGAATGGTGGATTTGTCTCCCAATTTCTGTTGGAAAGCAGACTGAACCAGGTTTTCCTCTAGGATTTTGCCTGTACTTAGCTCTATTCCGTTTATTTTTATCCAAAGAAACTCCCTAGTACCTGCCAATGACAAGCAAACCCATAACATGATGCATTCATCACCATGCTTGAAAAATATGAAGATTGATACTCAGTGATGTGTTATGTTGGATTTGCCCCAAACATAATGCTTTGTATTCAGGATAAAAAGTTAATTTCTTTGCCAAATTTTTTGCAGTATTACTTTAGTGCCTTATTGCAAAAAGGATGCATGTTTATATTAATAGATTTGTATATATTATTCTGTACAAGCTTCCTTCTTTTCATTCTGTCAATTAGGTTAGTATTGTGGAGTAACTACAATGTTGTTGATCCATCCTTAGATTTATCCTATCACAGCAATTTAACTCTGTAACTGGTTTAAAGTCACCATTGGTTTTCTTCCTCTCCGTCAACTAAGTTAGGAAGGACACCTGTATCTTTGTAGTGACTGGGTGTATTGATACACCATCCAAAGTGTAATTAATAACTTCACTATGCTCAAAGGGATATTCAACCTCCCTGGTCTTTGTCATTTAATCTGTGCATGGAATTCACTGCTAGAATGAGAGAGCTTACAGATAATTGTATGTGTGGGGTACAGAGATGGGGTAGTCATTTATCATGTTAAACACCATTATTGCACACAGAGTTAGTCCATGAAACTTATCTGACTTGTTCAGCAAACTTTTACTCCTGAAGTTATTTAGGCTTGCCATAACAAAGGGGTTGAATACTTATTTACTCAAGACATTTCAGCTTTTCTAAAATCATAATTCCACTTTGACATTATGGGGTATTGTGTGAAGATCAGTGACACAAAATCAAAATTTTATCAATTTTAAATTCAGGCTCTAACAAAAAATGTTTTGGAAAAAGTCAATGGGTGTTGTCACGCCTGCTCCCGCTCCCCCTCTCTGGCGCTCGAGGGTACCAGGCAGACAAATCTGTGAGGACAGACGCTGGGAGACGAGAACCAAGTACAGGGAGTGAAGATTTAATGGATAAATGGACATGAAACAAAACAAGAACAGCGTCTGGACAGGGGGAACAAAATGACATTAATGCAGACACAGGGATGAAACTGAGAAAGTGACAGATATAGGGGAGGCAATCAATAAGGTAATAGAGTCCAGGTGAGTCCCATGAAGCGCTGATGCGCGTATCGATGGTGACAGGTGTGAGTGATGGGTCGCCTGGCGCCCTCGTGCGCCAGAGAGGGGGAGCGGGAGCAGGCGTGACCGGTGTGAAAACTGTTTGAAGGCACTATATATTCATTTTGTCATCTGGACAGTGTTGCTATGAATTGTATTGGTTCCATTATTTTGCTTCTAATGTCTTGAATATTTTGTAGTCATAAGCCATTCAAACTCTATGCTAAGTATCCAAGAAAAGGTAGATGAATACATCTGTATTTATGAGATCTCATTTCACAGTTTACCCATACATCCAGAACATTCATTTATAGCCAGTGATGTTTTGAAAAGACTTGAATGTGGAAAGAATCACAAAATGTAAATCACCAGTCAGATTTTCTCCCAGGTAAATACATCTATTTATTGTATAGCACTGATGCGTGGTCAGGTTTCTAATCAGGAAGGGAAAGAGAATGCATGACCACTTTGGACAGAAATGTGGGCATGACTGATTTAGCTGTATTGCAAATGACTTTGTTGTACCCACTTACACATTCCTTTGCCTTCAGGCTCTTTGGCTGTAAGAAGTGTTAGTGCTAGAATAAAGAATAGTGCAACATTGTATTTAGGACATTTTGCCATAACAGATTTATATATATATATATTTTAATTGTTTATTTAACCAGGTAGGCTAGTTGAGAACAAGTTCTCATTTACAACTGCGACCTGGCCAAGATAAAGCAAAGCAGTGCGACACAAACAACACAGAGTTACACATGGAATAAACAAACGTACAGAATAACACAATAGAAAAATCTATATACAATGTGTGCAAATGAAGTAAGATTATTGAGGTAAGGTAATAAATAGGCCGTAGTGTCGAAGTAATTACAATTTAGCAATTAAACACTGGAGTGATAGATGTGCAGAAGAAGAATGTGCAAGTAGAGATACTGCGGTGCGAAGGAGCAAAATAAATGAAAAACAATATGGGATGAGGTAGTTGGATGGGCTATTTACAGATGGGCTATGTACAGGTGCAATGATCTGTGAGCTGCTCTGACAGCTGATGCTTAAAGTTAGTGAGAGAGATATGAGTCTCCAGCTTCAGTGATTTTTGCAATTCGTTCCAGTCATTGGCAGCAGAAAACTGGAAGGAAAGGCAGCCAAAGTAGGAATAGGCTTTGGGGGTGACCAGTGAAATATACCTGCTGGTGTGCGTGCTACGGGTGGGTGCTGCTATGGTGACAAGTGAGCTGAGATAAGGCGGGGCTTTATCTAGCAAAGACTTATAGATGACCTGGAGCCAGTGGGTTTGGCGACGAACATGAAGCGAGGGCCAGCCAACGAGAGCATACAGGTCACAGTGGTGGGTAGAATACGGGGCTTTGGTGACAAAACGGATGGCACTGTGATAGACTGTATCCAATTTGCTGAGTAGAGTGTTGGAGGCTATTTTGTAAATGACATCGCCAAAGTCAAGGATCGGTAGGATAGTCAGTTTTACGAGGGTATGTTTGGCAGCATGAGTGAAGGATGCTTTGTTGCGAAATAGGAAGCAGATTCTAGATTTAATTTTGGATTGGAGATGCTTAATGTGAGTCTGGAAGGAGAGTTTACAGTCTAACCAGACACCTAGGTATTTGTAATCGTCCACATATTCTAAGTTAGAACTGTCCAGAGTAGCGATGCTGGACGGGTGGGCAGGTGCGGGCAGCGATCGGTTGAAGAGCATGCATTTAGTTTTACTTGCATCTAAGAGCAGTTGGAGGCCACGGAAGGAGAGTTGTATAGCATTGAAGCTCGTCTGGAGGTTAGTTAACACAGTGTCCAAAGAAGGGCCAGAAGTATACAGAATGGTGTCGTCGGCGTAGAGGTGGATCAGAGAATCACCAGCAGCAAGAGCGACATCATGACTGCCAGAGGTCAACAGGCCCTCCGATTTGACACACTGAACTCTGTCTGAGAAATAGTTAGTGAACCAGGCAAGGGAGTTATTTGAGAACCAAGGCTGTTGAGTCTGCCGATAAGAATGTGGTGATTGACAGAGTCGAAAGCCTTGGCCAGGTCGATGAATACGGCTGCACAGTACTGTCTTATATCGATGGCGGTTATGATATCGTTTAGAACCTTGAGCGTGGCTGAGGTGCACCCATGACCAGCTCGGAAACCAGATTGCATAGCGGAGAAGGTACGGTGGGATTCGAAATGGTCCTGTGATCTGTTTGTAAACTTGGCTTTCGAAGACCTTAGAAAGGCAGGGTAAGATAGATGGTTCTAGAGTGTCTCCCCCTTTGAAGAGGGGGATGACCGCGGCAGCTTTCCAATCTTTGGGGATCTCAGACGATACGAAAGAGAGGTTGAACAGGCTAGTAATAGGGGTTGCAACAATTGCGGCGAATAATTTTAGAAAGAGAGGGTCCAGATTGTCTAGCCCAGCTGATTTGTAGGGATACAGATTTTGCAACTCTTTCAGAACATCAGCTATCTGGATTTGGGTGAAGGAGAAATGGGGGAGGTTTGGGCAAGTTGCTGTCGGGGGTGCAGGGCTGTTGACCCGGGGTAGGGGTAGCCAGGTGGAAAGCATGGCCAGCCGTAGTAAAATGCTTATTGAAATTCTCAATTATCGTGGATTTATCGGTGGTGACAGTGTTTCCTAGCCTCAGTGCAGTGGGTAGCTGGGAGGAGGTCCTCTTATTCTCCATTGACTTTACAGTGTCCCAGAACTTTTTAGAGTTTGTGCTTCAGGATGCAAATTTCTGTTTGAAAAAGCTAGCCTTTGCTTTCCTAACTGCCTGTGTATATTGGTTCCTAACTTCCCTGAAAAGTTGCATATCGCGGGGGCTATTCAATGCTAATGCAATACGCCACGTTTTTGTGCTGGTCAAGGGTAGTCAGGTCTGGAATGAACCAAGGGCTATATCTGTTCCTGGTTCTACATTTTATGAATGGGGCATGCTTATTTAAGATGGTGAGGAAAGCACTTTTAAAGAATAACCAGGCATGGAATGAGGTCAATATCCTTCCAGGATACCCGGGCCAGGTCGATTAGAAAGGCCTGCTCGCTGAAGTGTTTCAGGGAGCATTTGACAGTGATGAGGGGTGGTCGTTTGACCTCAGACCCATTACGGATGCAGGCAATGAGGCAGTGATCGCTGAGATCCTGGTTGAAGACAGCAGAGGTGTATTTAGAGAGCAGGTTGGTCAGGATGATATCTATGAGGGTGCCCGTGTTTACAGATTTGGGGTTGTACCTGATAGGTTCATTGATAATTTGTGTGAGATTGAAGGCGTCTAGCTTAGATTGTAGAACGGCCGGGGTGTTAAGCATGTCCCAGTTTAGGTCACCTAACAGTACGAGCTCTGAAGATAGATGGGGGGCAATTAATTCACATATGGTGTCCAGGGCACAGCTGAAGGCAGAAGGTGGTCTACAACAAGTGGCAACGGTGAGAGACTTGTTTCTGGAAAGGTGGATTTTTAGAAGTAGAAGCTCGAATTGTTTAGGCACAGACCTGGATAGTATGACAGAACTCTGCAGTAGATTGCAACTCCGCCCCTTTTGGCAGTTCTATCTTGTCGGAAAATGTTATAGTTAGGGATGGAAATTTCAGGATTTTTGGTGGCCTAAGCCAGGATTCAGACACGGCTAGGACATCCGGGTTGGCAGAGTGTGCTAAAGCAGTGAGTAAAACAAACTTAGGGAGGAGCCTTCTAATGTTAACATGCATGAAACCAAGGCTTTTATGGTTACAGAAGTGAACAAATAAGAGCGAATGGGAGTGGAGCTAGGCGCTGCAGGGCCTGGATTAACCTCTACATCACCAGAGGAACAAAGGAGGAGTAGGATAAGGGTATGGCTAAAGGCTATAAGAACTGGTTGTCTAGTGCGTTCCAAACAGAGAGTAAAAGGAGCAGGTTTCTGGGCGCGGAAGAACAGATTCAAGGCATAATGTACGGACAAGGGTATGGTAGGATGTGAATACAGTGGAGGTAAACCTAGGCATTGAGTGATGATGAGAGAGGTTTTGTCTCTAGAGACATCATTTATACCAGGTGAGGTCACCACATGTGTGGGAGGTGAAACAAAAGGGCTAGCTAAGGCATATTGAGCAGGGCTGGAGGCTCTACAGTGAAGTAAGACAATAATCACTAACCAAAACAGCAATGGACAAGACATATTGACATTAGGGAGAGGCATGCGTAGCCAAGTGATCATAGGGACCAGTGGGAAGCTAGACGAGCTGGAGACACAGCGATTCAGACAGCTAGCGGGCTGGGGCTAGTAGGCTAGCAGAAGGGCCTTAGGGGGACGTCGCAATGGAATAAGTCTGTTGTAGCTACCTCGGACGTTTACGTCGGCAGACCAGACGTGTTGGATCGGCAGGGCTCCGTGTAGGCAGTAAAAGGGTCCAGGCCAATTGGCAAAGTAGGTATTGTAGCCCAAGAAATTGGCTGATGGTCCTTTTCAGCTAACAGTCCGATATGCTCTAGACAGCTAGCAGGCCGCGGCTAGCAAGCTAGCGGATGGGCCTTCAGGGGACATTGCGAATCAGGAACCTGTTGAAACCATTCAGGCGGATTACATCAGTAGACCAGTTGTGAAGGAATCGGCGGGGCTCCGTGTCGGCAGTAAAAGGGGTCCAGGCCAATTGGCCAAATATGTATTGTAGCCCAAGGAGTGGCTGATGGACCTCTTCAGCTAGCCGGGAGATGGGCCTAGCACGAGGCTAGTTCCAGGCTCACTGGTGCTTGCTTCGGGTCAGAGACGTTAGCCAGGGGGTAGCCACTCGGAAAGTAGCTAGCTAGCTGCGATGATCCAGGTGAAAAGGTTCAGAGCTTGCGGTAGGAAACCGAAGATGTGGAGAAAAGCAGTCCAGTATGCTCTGGGTTGAATCGCGCTCAGAGGAGTGTCTGATTTCCAGAGGTAGAAAGTTAGAAATATCAGTCTGGAAATTGTTTGAAATCCATTGAAATCCACAGAACTGATGGAACTGATTGATTATTTTGTGAAATAGACAGATAAAAGGATAGATCATTATAGGAGATGAATCATAGAAATAGACAGAGCATCTACCGTTCGAAAGAACATGACTAACATCACTAACAACAAAACCAAACATGTAACCCTATGGAAAGGTCAGGGTACAGTGTGATGGCCACAAATCGATCGTCAATATTTGCTATAGGTTTATGACTTTGAGTAGAAGCATCAGACAGCTGTTATGGCATTTGCTCTTGTGCAAATGGACGTATTAAAGGATGACTCATGTTTTTATTCCATCTCCACATTGTGACTGATTGTGTCTATAATTGTCTTAACTGGGGTTTACGTAATGTGAATGCTGAGGGAAAACAGTCATCCACCTCTAAAAACAACCATAGCCACTGATTGATTAACAAATCAATAATTGTGTTAACTCCAAAATGATAATTGTTTATTGTTTTTGCTTCCTCTGACAGACGTCACACCATCCCCTCAGTCACAATTAAAGGAAACAAAGCATCTACTAGACTGAGCAGAGAGGACATACCACTGGCACTTCATAAAATATAGAAATAATATTCCAATATGACTAAGACCTCTGCTTAAAACAAGAACTGTGCAGCAAAAGGCTAGTATGTGTACTAGTATGTGTACTGTAGCTTACAAGGCAGTCATATAAAAATAGAAGTCCACAGGAAATTGTTTTTTTGCAGGAGACTTTCTTTGAGGTTCCAATCACAGATGGTATAGTTCAACAGCACTTCACTGCAAGATTCCTGGTGCTGGTGGTCTTTTACAAGACACTTGAAGTTGAATCTGTGAATACATTTAAGTTTGCAGTCCGCAGGCACCAAACATGCCTTGGTTAGGTTACACATTGTATGGTTACTTGTAATAACTATATTATACATTGTCATAACAAAGGAAAAACATTCAAATATCACACAACATACTTTACATTAACCCCAACATTTTATGAATACTTCCTGTTTGATGTGCTGTTAGGATAGGTGTTTTAGTTGAAATCTTGATCCATTGTTGATTGAGTAGGCCTTCTTTCCTAGAAAAAGGCTTGCCACTTTCTGAGATCAAGAGTAAGTATCTGGATCTGGAAAAGGCATTCCAGCTTGGAGCGTGTTATGCTTCTGAAATCCTTTCAACTTCCAAAAGGCTGAGCATAGCCTGAAACTTGTGGTCCAGATTAATATGGTCAAACTTCCATCCTGACACTGGAAGTGACAAAATGTGACTGGTGTTCAAAAAATCTGGGTGGCAATGATAACACAGGACTGAAATATTAATAAGATGGATGACAACCATTTTCGTCCTGCATTGGTGTAAGATTTTCTCTGTTGATTGATAGAAAGAAGCAACCTCTGAGCCACATGCTTAGGGAGAAAGGGTGGAACGGTAGACAGATCCCCCAAGCCACACGCACCGTTACTTTACTGGGTGACGGGATAAAAGCAGAGGCCCAGCACTATGTCAATCTCAGGCTGTCTCATAACAACCACTCGTTTTACTCCCACATCAAATAAGCACTGTAATGCTAATAAACCCTAGAGAATAAATGTCCTGGTAATGGAAATATATCAACCTTGAGACACTAGAGAAGTAAAACATTGTTAATTGTTTCTAAAGAGCTTAATTATAAATGCTACAGCTTGTTACACTCACACCATTGGCCATGATATCACACCAAAGCATACTATACTGTGTGTCTACCTCTTCAACTTGATTGTGCTTGTTGACGCTTTCAAATAACTCCAGTTGCTGTTGCATGGCAATATGCATACGGTATTTATTGTTAAATTTATCCTATTCATGATCCAATGATTTGTCATTATGTATCAACTGCTCTGGGCTTGAATAGGTTACCTGTCCTGGTCTGTTAGCCAGCCTTGTCTGAAAACCCATTCTATTATTCGATATGGAACGGAAAGGAATGATTTGGCCAACTTGGTCAACATCTATTGACTTAGGCAAGTAATTACTGTTTGTATCTCCTCAATGGCATTTAGGAGTACACCACATCTGTCATTATCTTCATCAATAACTGCATCGATTATGTCGTCCTCCCAGTGACTGTACGTACATACCCCAACCAGAAGCCATGGATTACAGGCAGCATCCGCACTGAGCTAAAGGCTAGAGCTGCCGCTTTCAAGGAGCGGGACTCTAACCCGGAAGCTTATAAGAAATCCCGCTATTCCCCCCGACAAACCATCAAACAGGCAAAGCGTCAATACAGGACTAAGATCAAGTCGTACTACACCGGCTCTGGCGCACGTTGGATGTGGCAAACCATTACAGACTACAAAGGGAAGCACAGCCGAGAGCTGCCCAGTGACACGAACCTACCGGACGAGCTAAACAACTTCTATGCTCGCTTCAAGGCAAATAACACTGAAACATGCATGAGAGCACCAGCTGTACCGGAAGACTGTATGATCACGCTCTCCGCAGCCAATGTGAGTAAGACCTTTAGACAGGTCAACATTCACAAGGCCGCAGGGCTAGACGGATTACCAGGGCGTGTACTGCGAGCATGCGCTGACCAACTAGCAAGTGTCTTCACTAACATTTTCAACCTCTCCCTGTCCGAGTCTGTAATACCAACATGTTTCAAGCAGACCACCATAGTAAGGTAATCTGCCTAAATGACTACCGACCCGTAGCACTGACGTCTGTAGCCATGAAGTGCTTTGAAAGGCTGGTCGTGGCTCACATCAACACCATCTTCCCAGAAACCCTAGACCCACTCCAATTTGCATACCGCCCCAACAGATCCACAGATGATGCAGTCTCAATTGCACTCCACACTGCCCTTTCCCACCTGGATAAATGGAACACCTATGTCAGAATGCTTTTTATTGACTACAGCTCAGCGGTCAACACCATAGTGCCCTCAATGCTCATCAATAACCTAAGGACCCTGGGACTAAACACTTCCCTCTGCAACTGGATCCTGGACTTCCTGACGGGCCGCCCCCAGGTGGTAAGGGTAGGTAACAACACATCCGCCACGCTGGTCCTCAACACAGGGGCCCCTCAGGGGTGCGTGCTCAGCCCCCTCCTGTACTCCCTGTTCACTCATGACTGCACGGCCAGGCACGACTCCAACACCATCATTAAATTTGCCAGTGGTTGGCCTGATCACCGACAACAACGAGACAGCCTATAGGGAGGAGGTCAGAGATCTGGCCGTGTGGTGCCAGGACAACAACCTCTCCCTCAACGGGATCAAGACAAAGGAGATGATTGCGGACTACAGGAAAAAGAGGACCAAGCTCGCCCCCATTCTCATCGACAGGGCTGCAGTGGAGCAGGTTGATAGCTTCAAGTTCCTTGGTGTCCACATCACCAACAAACTAACATGATCCAAGCACACCAGGACAGTCGTGAAGCGGGCACGACAAAACCTAGTCCCCCTCAGGAGACTGAAAAGATTTGGCATGGGTCCTCAGATCCTCAAAAGGTTCTACAGCTGCACCATTGAGAGCATCCTTACTGGTTGCATCACTGCCTGGTAAACCTTATGTATACAGTTGAAGTCAGAAATGTACATACACCTACAGTTGAAGTCGGAAGTCACAATTCCTGACATTTAATCCTTGTACAAATTCCCTGTCTTAGGTCAGTTAGGATCACCACTTTATTTTAAGAATGTGAAATGTCAGAATAATAGTAGAGAGAATGATTTTTTTCAGCTTTTATTTCTTTCATCACATTCCCAGTGGGTCAGAAGTTTACATACACTCAATTAGTATTTTAGCCCATTCCTCATGACAGAGCTGGTGTAACTGAGTCAGGTTTTTAGGCCTCCATGCTCACACATGCTTTTTCAGTTCTGCCCACAAATGTTCTATAGGATTGAGGTCAGGGCTTTGTGATGGCCACTCCAATACCTTGACTTTGTTGTCCTTAAGCCATTTTGCCACAACTTTGGAAGTACAGTCGTGGCCAAGAATTTGTGAGAATGACACAAATATTAATTTCCACAAGGTTTGCTGCTTCAGTGTCTTTAGATATTTTTGTCAGATGTTACTATGGAATACTGAAGTATAATTACAAGCGTTTCTTAAGTGCCAAAGGCTTTTATTGACAATTACATGAAGTTGATGCAAAGAGTCAATATTTGCAGTGTTGACCCTTCTTTTTCAAGACCTCTGCAATCCGCCCTGGCGTGCTGTCAATTAACTTCTGGGCCACATCCTGACTGATGACAGCCCATTCTTGCATAATCAATGCTTGGAGTTTGTCAGAATTTGTGGGTTTTTGTTTGTCCACCCGCCTCTTGAGGATTGACCACAAGTTCTCAATGGGATTAAGGCCTGGGGAGTTTCCTGGCCATGGAATGCTTGGGGTCATTGTCCATTTGGAAGAACAATTTGCGACAAAGCTTTAACTTCCTGACTGATGTCTTGAGATGTTGCTTCAGTATATCCACATAATTTTCCGTCCTCATGATGCCATCTATTTTGTTAAGGGCACCAGGCCCTCCTGCAGCAAAGCACCCCCACAACATGATGCTGCCACCCCCATGCTTCACGGTTGGGATGGTGTTCTTCGGCTTGCAAGCCTCCCCCTTTTTCCTCCAAACATAAAGATGGTCATAATGGCCAAACAGTTCTATTTTTGTTTCATCAGACCAGAGGACATTTCTCCAAAAAGTACAATCTTTGTCCCCATGTGCAGTTGCAAACCGTAGTCTGGCTTTTTTATGGCGGTTTTGAGGCAGTGGCTTCTTCCTTGTGGAGCGGCCTTTCAGGTTACGTCGATATAGGACTTGTTTTACTGTGGCTATAGATACTTTTGTACCTGTTTCCTCCAGCATCTTCTCAAGGTCCTTTGCTGTTGTTCAATGTCGCACCAAAGTACGTTCATCTCTAGGAGACAGAACGCGTCTCATTCCTGAGCAGTATGACGGCTGCGTGGTCCCATGGTGTTTATACTTGCGTACTATTGTTTGTACAGATGTATGTAGTCCCAGGATTCAAAGAGGACCTCAAGAAACGGTATTGCAACTGCTCGTCATCCAACCGTAAGCCGCTAGAGAAGGTAGTGCATATGGCCCAATACATCATTGGGGCCAAACTTCCTGCCATCGAGGACCTATATACTAGGCAGTGTCAGAGGAATGCCCAAATAATGTACTCCAGTCACCCAAGTCTTAGACTGTTCTCTCTGCTACTGCACGGCAAGTGGTACCGGAGCGCCATGTCTAGGTCCAAAAGGCTCCTTATCAGCTTCTACCCCCAAGCCATAAGACCGCTGAACAATTAATCAAGTTAATAACCTGTACCCCTGCACATTGACTCGGTACCGGTACCCACTGTATATAACCTCGTAATTGTTATGTAATTTTATTGTGTTACTTTATTTAATTTTTTTATTTCGTTTATTTCGTCAATATTATCTTAACTCTATTTCTTAAAACTGCATTGTTGGTTAAGGGCTTGTAAAAAAGCATTTCACGCTAAGGTCTACACCTGTTGTATTCGGCGCATGTGAAAAATACAATTTAATTTGATTTGATTTACACCAATACACTAACACTGAAAATATTTACCAAATCTTAACATTCAAATTAACAGAATTGGTATACAAAGACAATACATTAAGTAATGACTTTAAGAACAATTACCTCCTGCATTCAAATATATAACCAACCTACTGCACTAGACTAAACTTCACTTGCGTCATCCTTGTGGTATTGAGATATAAACATTGTAATGCTTTCACTGATTGCACATAAAGGAATATAGTTCCTACATGAGAGTGCTTGCTTTGTTATTTATCTGATCTTGTGGTCTATCTGACATCCTGTGAACCCCCGTTCATTGCTGCTCGCAGTTGTGTTTCATTTGATATTTTCTTTGCTGAATAAATTAATTTGATTGCCATCAAAATTGCAGTGGCCATGAGAAAATCGTTGAGACTACAATGGGTGCTCTCACACTTCCATCTGCTTCAGCTCTGCTCAAAGACTTGATTATGTCTGATGGGTCTGATTGACCAAATATAAAGTACATGCCTAGGCTTTTCCTTCTTTGGAGTTCATTTCTAATAATAAACGTACGTCTGAAGTATAAACCCCTAAAATCAGCTAATACTTTGCAATAATCCTATACTGTCTGCTTCTCCTTTTCCTCTTCCTCTCCATCTATTCTTCCTCCTCTTTCTTCGTCTTAGCCTTTTTATAGCTCTTTGTCATCCTTTTATGCTTCTCAAGAAAACGCAACCTATACTGTACATACTGTGTATACAGCGATTCATAAAAAAAAAAAACTGTAGACAAAGCTGAAACTATCCTCTGTTAGAAACAGGGTAATAAAAGGCATTAGGTTTAACTCTCGGACTT
This sequence comes from Hucho hucho, assembly GCA_003317085.1. NCBI lineage: Eukaryota > Metazoa > Chordata > Actinopteri > Salmoniformes > Salmonidae > Hucho > Hucho hucho. The sequence continues at coordinate 143,502 of QNTS01002988.1, forward strand.
GAGCAGTAACAGATATAGACACCTTAATGATGGCTTGTTTATCAGTGTTAACTCGGTACATGATATTCCAGGCAATTAATACATTCATTTTCAGACATGAGAGAGGATAAATTTACATTAAATGATTTTCTTTTAAAAGAGACTCTTTGAGTAGACTCTTCAGTGCTGCATAATAGACATCCTGAAATCAACACCGATATGATTCACCTCTCCATGCAGAATGGCCATTGTCTGTCTCTGCTGACCTTTAATTAAGCTTGTTTGAATCCTAATAGTGAGGAGGCAGACACCCTTGAGGGGGATTAATTTCCTCCATCCCTATCATATTGAGGCTTAGAAGGCCACGTGAAAAGCATGATACATAGTTGTTAGAGCGGCTTTGTATAACTGCATTACAAATGTTACACTACACCTACAGTCTGAATGGTCTGATACTCAGGTTATACATGGCCATGGATGGGTATGAGTGTCTACCCTACAATCTATATTTAAATAATATGATTCCTTTGGACTAGACACCATCCACCAAAATAACATGTTCTTATCATTGTGGATCAATGATTACCCACATTATATTGCATTATGTGAAGAAACAGTCTACATTAAAGCCTAAAAGTTTGCAACTCAAACTTCTTGCAGGCAGAATGTCCACCTTTTCATTCCTACCTCTCTATTTTAATCTGACTTGGTAATTTGCTGCAGGCATTTTAAGTAGAATTCATGAATGTGAACTGTGTAGCAAATCTTATCTGATGCAAATCTTTCGAAAAAAACTTTCAGCGGTACCCCCCCAGTGTGAAACATATTAAACTTAATTGAGCAAACCTTTAGAGGTTCCACTTTAATAAATGGAACACCAGTCACTTTAATAATGCCACTTTAATAATGTTTACATATCTTGCATTACTCATCTCATATATATCTGTTTATACTGTATTCTATACTAACTATTGCATCTTAGCATATGCCGCTCTGACATTGCTCATCCATATATTTATATTTAGATATTCTTATTCCATTCCTTTACTTAGATTTGTGTGTGTTAGGTATTTGTTGTGGAATTGTTAGATATTACTTGTTAGATACTGCTGCACTGTCAGAACTAGAAGCACAAGCATTTCGCTACACTCGCAATAACATCTGCTAACCATGTGTATGTGACCAATACAATTTTATTTTATTTAAATCCTTGAAGTAGGCATCTTGGTTTCTAAGAAAGCAGCTCATAGCACAAGGGGGATTAAAATAGATAATGAACAGTATAAATTAACGCTCTCTGGCTCTAAATGTAAAGCTTGATGAGAAAGAAGAAGGAAGATATTATATGGAAGATTGGAAGAAATCTCTTCAGCCCCTAATCTAGAATCCTGTGAAAAAATATCTAAAGGCAGATTTTATTTTTAGAAAAGAGGATAGGGTGGACATACTGTAACTATAAATATTCATTAGATTCAGAAGAACCCAATGTAAATGAATGTTTGTTGTAGTGTGGATACACCTCCATTGTTTATGAATGACTATGATCATCACTGACGCCGTGTGAGAAGACGGCGGTGCTTGTAGTTGGACCTGTCATCTCATTGGCTGGCAAGCATCTGGAGCACTGTTGGGAACACAGCAGAGCTGAGTGTATAAATATGCGATCTGACAGCTCCACTATTTACCAAGCACAGCATAACTGTCACTAACAGACTCTGGTGAAGGGGGGGGGGCATCACGATGCAAACTAAAAGGGAATGTTTCTCTGATAAATTATTTTCTAACACCATACCCAGCCATCACTAACTTGTTGTTGTTGTTTTTCCACAATAAATATTGGACAAAATCATGTTGGTTGGTCACCTTTAATTCAGTTAATTACTATAATTAATCACAAAAATCAAGTCTCCAAAGAGCTATGATTGTTATGAAATTTCTAAACATTGTTACACACAGTATGAGAAAATGCTGTATTTGAAAATGCAAAAAAGTTATATGGAGTATATTTACAATACATTGCATCATAAACACTTTCACATTCTATACATAGATTTACATGCTTCAACATATACAGACCAAAACAGATACTGTACAATGTGATGAGCACAATAGTTTCAGTGGTGTCAAGTGGCCAACAAGCCAATATCAAACAAACGGACCCACAATCTACATTGTTTTGTGACAATATAAGTCATGTGACATTCAAGCTGACGTTCAAGTCTATTCTTTTCAGAAATTACTCTATAATAGCAGTCCATAACACAGAGGCTGCAGTCTTTTTGTTATTGTTATTGTTTGACTAACTAGTCCATCCACCTGCTGCTCTTACACTGTAAAAAAAATATAGTTTCTTCAACCATATATTATTAAGTAACTGGTTCCATTTTGGGGGGATTACTCAACTTACTCAACTATTCCAAGTGTTACCTGAACAAAAAAAAGTAGTTGGCCCAAACTTAGCTCCAACTTGAGAAAACGTAGGCAAAAATACTGTCATCTTCATAATGATTTGTTTGCTCAACTTGTCTCATATGCAGGGGTGTAAGTAGATTTAATTTCTTCCCGGTATGGGACCTCCTATGTGTGCACGCATCAAATAAATGGATGGGCCTAATCATAGAATTACATATACAGTGCCTTCAGAAATATTCACTGGCCTACACACAATACCCAATGTCAAAGTGGAATTATGTTTTTAGAAATGTTTACAAGTTAATGAAAAATGAAAAGCTGAAGTGTCTTGAGTCGATAAGTATTCAACCCCTTTGTTATGGCAAGCCTAAATAAGTTCAGGAGTAAAACATTTGCTTAACATGTCACATAATAAGTTGCATCGACTAACTCTGGGTAAAATAATAGTGTTTAACATGATTGCTTTATGACTACCTCATCTCTGTACCCCACACATACAATTATCTGTAAGGTCCCTCAGTCAAGCAGTGAATTTCAAGCATAGATTCAATCACAAAGATCAGGGAGGTTTTCCAATGCCTCACAAAGATGGGCACCTATTGGTAGATGGGTAATGAGCATGGTGAAGTTATTAATTACACTTTGGATGGTGTATCAATACACCCAGTCACTACAAAGATACAGGCATCCTTCATAACTCAGTTGCCAGAGAGGAAGGAAAACGCTCAGGGATTTCACCATGAGGCCAATGGTGACTTTAAAACGGTTACAGAGTTTAATGGCTGTAATAGGAGAAAACTAAGGATGGACCAATAAAATTGTAGTTACTTCTCAATACTAACCTAAATGGTAGAGTGAAAAAAAGGAAGCCTGTACAGAAACAAATATTCCCAAACATGCATCCTTTTTGCAATAAGGCACTAAAGTAATACTGCAAAAAATGTGGCTAAGAAATACACTTTTTATCCTGAATACAAAGCATTATGTTTGGGGAAAATCCAACACAGCACATCACTGAGTACCACTCTTCATATTTTCAAGCATGGTGGTGGCTGCATCATGTTATGGGCATGCTTGTCATCGACAAGGACTAGGCAGTTTATTAGGATAAAAATAAATGGAATAGGGCTACAGTAAGCACAGGTAAAATCCTAGAAGAAAACCTGGTTCAGTCTGCTTTCCAACACACACTGGTAGACAAATTCACCTTTCAGCAGGACAATAACCTAAAACACAAGGCCAAATATACAATGGAGTTGCTTACCAAGACGACATTGAATGTTCCTGAGTGGCATAGTTATAGTTTTGACTTAAATCGGATTGAAAATCTATGACAAGACTTGAAAATGGATGTCTAGCAATAATCAACAACCACCTTGACACAGCTTGAAGAATTATTTTAAGAATAATGTGCAAATATTGTCCAATCCAGGTGTGCAAAGCTCGTAGGGACTTACCCAGAAAGACTCACAGCTGTAATTACTGCAAAAGGTGATTCTAACCTGTATTGACTCAGGGGTGTGAATACTTATGGAAATTAGATATTTCTGTATTTAATTTTCAGGAAATGTGCAACAATCTTTAAAAACATGTTTTCACTTTGTTGTTATGGGGTATTTGTGTAGATGGGTGAGAGAAATAAAATCAACAAATAGTGAATGTTGAATTCAGGCTGTATGTAACACAACAACATGTGGAATAAATCAGGGGGTATTCATACTTTGATGACGCTGTAGAATCCCTATTAATTCAATAGGCTCTGTGTGGGCCTAAAAGTAAAGATGTATCATTTAACTTTTAAATGTATTACCTTTTATTGTGGCATAAACACAACCATTCATAATATTTTCCTCTGATTCTCAAACAGTCACTGCAAAGGGCTCCTTTACTAGGCTACCCGCGCACATTCATCCACTCGCAACATATTTCCAGCCTCCAAACAGTGGTGAATGGAAAGAGACATCTGTTACACCAAACACCAAAAAGTGTAATGACATTTGGCGATTGTCATTAGGCCAGAATTGACGTGTCCACTGCTGTGCGCGCGGGTCTCAGTTTCGGCCACTCTACTAGACGCAATTTGGAGTGCAGGCTTCTTCTATACCACCAGTTATCAAGTCCATTCGCTCATTTATCATGCCTTTGACATGCGGTAATGAAAAATAATGGTGTAATAGCTTACAGTTTTCTTGACATTTTGTTTTAATTATTGTGATAGGCACATATTTTACCGGTAAGGTGTACCCCCACTATTTATTTAGCCGAGACCCCGTACCGGACCGTATCGCCTTACTTTCACCCCTGCTCATATGTTCATTCAACTAGAAATTCTCATTTGGGCATCTTACCTAAAAATGACTGTGGAACTAGTTTTACACACACACACACACACAAACACACACACAGTGTATTTAACATACAATGTTTTCAACTTACATATTTGTGTATGACATTGTGCATGTTCATTGATACAGTAATTCTTATTCAACATGTCCTCACCTGGGATTTGAACTCACAAGCAAACTCTTGATTCATGGCATTCTGATCTTTTTTTACCACCAAGTCTGTGCAAATGATCAGTTTATCTGACTATTCTCTCATCATTGGTTTGATTTAGTTATTTCAGCAATTTTAGCTTTTTCTTTATGGTTGTCTTATGCTGGTGAGAAATATTACTCTGTTTTAATGCTACTCCATAATCATTAAGATAAATAAAATAGTTTTCCTTGAGTGTACATAAAAGTACACAGAACTAAGATTTAGTTTGAATTGCAAAGTGTAGCAATAGAGGTGAAATCAGTCGTTGACACAGACATGGTTGCGACTACATAGCAGGACGATAGGAATGCTGTGAAGCAAGATGTTATGAGTTCAAAACCCATGTTGAATATAAATTACAGCATAATTGAACATGCACAATGTAATCATGTATATCAAAATGTAAAATATGTAAGTTGAAAACATTGTACGTTAAAAGCACTGTTTGTTTGTCACAACTAGTTCCACAGCGTTTTTTTTTAGATAAGATGACCAAACAATAATTTGTAGTTGACACAAATTTTGCCTATGTTTTTTCAAGTTGGAGCTAAGTTTGGGCCAACACATTTTTAAATAGTAGTTCAGGTAACACTTGGATCGAAAAGTTGAATAAAAAAATTAAAAAAGGTTTGCGGAAACAGTTACTGAATAAGAATTAGTTGAAACAATGTAGTATTAAAGTGTTTCTGATAAATGCAAAGATTAAACCCAGGATAGTCTCCAATGAACCCTCAAGGAGTTCTACAGCAATCTTTTATATTGTTTGGGTGACTTAATGTCTTTTAACAAGCAGGTAATGCGTTTTTAATTAGAAATTCTGAGGTTCGGGCTGTGCTCTAAGATTGCACAATATAGTAGATGGTCAATAAATTCCAACAGTAAATTACAAAAAAGTATATGTAAAAAAAAAAAGCGCTAGTAGGCTACTGACTTTTGACACATGGCAAAAATAATTACGTCACATTCACTTTATAAAATCTTACTTTACACAAATTACTTATTTCTATTTTGTCCGTCTATCAGACAACGCTGAACATAGTGCCGGTGTTCCCACACTTATCTGTGAAGTTGACCCTCTTACCACCAGTGTTCCCATAGCTGCTGACATCCTCCTGCTCTGTCTGCTCAGGGCTCTCATGGGAAGAGTCCTTCATGACACTGTAATACACTGGCACATTGTACTTGGTAACCTTCTCTGGGTCTTGTCCGTTGCCCTTGCAAAGCTTTTTGAAGGCGGCCCGGAACTTCTGAGACATCAAGTTGTAGATGATAGGGTTGCTGGCACTGTTGGTGTAGATGCATACGCGGCAGAAGAGCAGGAACCATGTGTTTAGGTAGGGTGGGTCCATGAAAGAGTTGACCACCACCAGCGTCCGGTATGGCATCCAGAGAAGGGTGAAAATAATCACCACCACTGCAAGCATCTTAGTAACCTAAATTATGGGGCACAGGGCAAAAAAATAAATACTGCATGGTGCGATAATTGACTGATTGATGAAAGGCACTTTATGCCTGCAAATCAAATTGCAAAAACAAAACAGTGTTTTTCTGGTGTAGTGTAGAACAGTCGACTGATGGTAAACATTGAGGTGATAATAACAGAATTCCATGGACTTTGAAACCATTACTATGAGCCTGCTGTGATGTATCCTCCATCTCTTGAATTACAATCCAAGTAGTCCGCCCACATGACCTCTCCAGTTAGGATTGTTGTAATCCCATACTACATTGATAAACTGTCAAATGCTGTAGCCTAAATTATTTCTGTGAACACATTTTGTACACTATTGTCAATTTAGAAGCCTTTATGAAGAATGTATTACTATCCTCCTGATCTGATGAGCCTACCTGTTTTCTTGACGTCACTGCACCCTTGTTTGATTTGCCCAACACCTTGACTGTGCTGCTGGAGCGTCCCTGGTGTATAGAACCTTCACTATTGCCGTTGAGATTGGTTGGCAAGGGGCTCATGAATAAAATCCTTGCGATGAGACCATACAACACAACAGCCACAATCAGAGGGATGACATAAAACAAAGACAAGTCTAGAAAGTAAATTGGCATGTAAAGGTTTCTTGAGACACGGTAGCCACAGCTGACCAACACCCCATTGGCGTAGACAGTTTTGTTCGTGTCCACTAAAAATAACCACATCATGCAGTAAAGCGAGGTGAAAATCCACACAAAAGAAATGATCCTCTTCGCCCGAGACACAGTGCAAATAAATTGCGCCTTGATAGAGTGGCAGATAGCAATGTAGCGCTCAATGGTGAAGGCTGTGATGGAGCAGGATGATACATTGATACCCAGGTATTGCAGGTATGTGATGCAAAGGCACCCAGCATAGCCGTATATCCAAGAGTCGACTACTTCAGAAATATTTGGTAAACCTGCCGCTAAAAGGACGATAAGGTCCGCAATAGCCAGACTGACAAGATAACAGTTAGTAGGGGTCATCATGTGCTTGGTGCGCAGCACAACCAACACCACCATTAGATTACCAGCTATCCCAACTCCGCATATTAGAAGTGCGAGAACAATTGTTATAACTTGTACTTCCATAGAGTTCTGTGGCATATTAATCAGAATTTCATTCTGTGTGAAATTGATGACATCTTGAGAGGTGTCATCAGTATTCTCCATGGTGTTTTACTTGTGTTGGCACATTTCTTCTGCTTTAATTTGCCTTGAGGTGGAACAGAATTAAGATACAAATGATTCCAAGATTGCCCAGAATATATCAAAAGTTATAGTGAACCAATTATTTTGTTTCACAATAAGATACACACATCAGTCAATCATCATGTGAGATGACAAATAAATTTGAAATGAATGAAAGAGCTACTATATAACAATTACAATAATTGAAAATAGGCAGTTTAGCGACCATGGTTAGGAATGGTCTAAGCTTCATAACTCACCAAGTCCAGCTGATATCCACAGAGACAGTAGTAAAAGGACTACTTGGTCTCTCAGTGATGCTGTACTACTCCCTCATCTCTGAACACTCTCCCTCTCTCTCTCTCTCTCTCTCTCTCTCTCTCTCTCTCGCAGTAGTAAAGGGACTACTATGTCTCTCAGTGATGCTGTACTACTCCCTCATCTCTGAACACTCAATTTCTCTCTCTCTCTCTCTCTCTCTCTCTCTCTCTCTCTCTCTCTCTCTCTTTCTCTCACTCTCTCTCTCTCTCTCTTTCTCTTTCTCTCACTCTATCTCTCTTTCCATCTCCATATTCAGCCACACATCAAATGGTGTAGTGTTCTTACTGCTGCTGTGGGCCATCTGATTAGGTTTGGTCCTATGGGATGTTATCAACGTCTATGACTATGACTGTGACTGTGCAACGTGATGATAAACCCAGCAGTTAACCACAGCAAAATTATAGACTACAACTCTATCACTAGCAATTACAATATAATATGAATTACCCAACTATGTGTGTACACAATGGTTGTGTAAATGCTGGAAATATGTCCCTTGTTTTTATCATGAAGATAAGCAGGGTTCTTTTTATGTCTACTTTTGGGCAATTGAGACCAGCTAATATTGATGATATATAGTGCACCCCCCCCCCCTTTAACCTAACTCCTAACCCTAACCCTAACCTTAACCTTAACCTTAACCGGAACCTTAACCCCTAACCCTTACCCCTAGCTCAGCTAACGTTAGCCATTTGTAACATAATATACGTTTTGCAAATTCCTAACACATACGAATTGTAATTCATAACATATGAAATGGATGATGGACATCCACAAATTAATACCATTTGAAACACAACATATCTTACTAATTGAAGCCCCTCAGCTCTCAGCCAACCTCATCATCTAGCAAACCTCATCTAGTTTTCTCTCAAACCAAGACAACACATCTAATGAGCGTCTTGGAGCACATCAGAGAGTAGGCTACTCCAACCATACTCTGTCAGCGGGTGGACAGAGCTGTCCATGCTATAGCTAATTCTGAGTGGTTGCTTTCCTTCAGTCAAAGATTGTTGCGTCCATGTATTGTTAAATTGTTAAGCTATATAATGTACAAATACACTGCTCAGGCAGATGGGTCTCTCATAATCACCCCATTTGACAAAGCTTGTTTTACATTTCCCTGATGCTTAATTAGTGACATTTTTCTTGTATGCTAGCTTGAATTAGAATCAATATATAAAGTTATAGGCAAGATATTATACAATTGATTAACTGTATTTTTATTTTGGTACAGAACAAAAGATTTATGACTAGAGAAATTATATGAATTATACATTTTTTCCAGGCCTCACAGCAACAAAGCATATTATCTTGACACAGTCTTGTGTCATTATGGGGTAAACATGACAAAAAATGAAAAGGGACAAAATGGCTGGATTAAAAATAGATGAACAGGCATTATATTAATACACTGGCTAAAATAGCCTTCTGATGCCTTCTGGGAGTTGAAAGCAGTGTGCTGGTAAAAATGCAGAAGCCTTTTTAATATATGACAAATTAAAACAGTTTTTGTATTCCAACATAAGTCCAAGAGGTACAGAAACAGTTTTTGCTCTCAGAGAGACTTTAAATTAGTTTTATGTGTCATATGAAAATAGGTTTTACACAATCTAAGCCTTCATTGACCAGAAAGAATAAACAGTAATACCAAAACACTAAAACAATAATCATGCTTGTTATATGTGGATTTTAAAACATTATTTTATTAATTAATTTGTGCACATCAAATGTCATACTGTAAGACTGTGCCAAAATATTTCCCCTCTGAACATGAATCTGAGTCTAATTCATTTAATTGTAAAAATGGTTTATTTACACTCATTTTCAATTCATTTTATGATCATGTAAAGAGTATAATGAGTGTTTTTCATAGCTTACTTGTGCCATAAAAGCATCTCAAATGCACTTAGTGACACCTAGTGAGGCTATGTAGACATCAAACCAACTGTCGTCTGTGGATTGTGGAGTTTGCAGTAAGAAATAAAGTCATAAATGGTCCTGTTCCTCAAGCGGAATAAAATGTGTTTTATCAACGTCTTTTAAAGCGTCAACCTTTTACAATATAAAAGATTGAGTGAAAACACTTGGGATTATATGTTATATGGTATTTATTTAGTCTAGAAACATGGTCACATGAGTGTATTGTTGAGAGGAGGCAGTCTGGGCGTAAAGTGGTGCTCCATAACCAGGAGAAAGGTCATATTACTGTGACACACTAACAGGATGCCCTGTCCTGTCCTCAACAGGCCCTTTGAATCAAGGAGGGCAGGATATTGGCACTGGATTCATCTTTTGTATTTTAACACAGGGATAAGCCTGCTTGTGTCACTTTGGAGTTTGTTTTTTCCAATCTATTTTGTATATTACAGAATCAGTTGAATTTGGAAATATTGAAAAATGTAATCGACAAATTCTCTCAGCTGACAGTTATAGAGACTCAGGAGTTTTTTTTCAGATTCAGAATAATTCACAACTATTATAACCACAAGAAATTAGCAGCAGGGAACAGCAGCAGGGAAAACCATTAAAAGCAGTTCTTTAGTTCTACAGCAGAGGTCTCCCTAAACTACAAAGAATAACAGCAAGTCAAGCTTCAAATTGAATCAATCAAATCAATCACATTTTATTTGTCACATGCTTCGTAAACAATAAGTGTAGACTAACAGTGAAATGCTTACTTACGGGCCCTTGTCAACAATGTAGAGAGAAAAATAATAGAAACAATATAATAACACAAGGAATAAATACACAATGAGTAACAATAACTTGGCTATATACACGGGGTACCAGTAAAGAGTCGATGTGCAGGGGTATGAGGTAATTGAGGTGGGTATGAGGTAATTGAGGTAGATATGTACGTATAGGTAGGGGTAAAGTGACTAGGCAACAGGATAGATAATAAACAGTAGCTTACGTGATGAGTCAAAAGAGTAAGTCCAAAAAGGTTCAATGCAGATAGTACTGATAGCTATTCGGTTAGCTGTTTAGCAGTCTTATGGCTCGGGGGTAGAAGCTCTAAAGGGTCCTGTTGGTTCCAGACTTGATGCATCGTTACAGCTTGCTGTGCGGTAGCAGAGAGAACAGTCTATGACTTGGGTGGCTGGAGTCTTTGTCAATTTTTAGGGCCTTCCTCTGACACCGTCTGGTATAGAGGTCCTGGATGGCAGGGAGCTCGGCCCCAGTGATGTACTAGGCCGTACACACTTCCCTCTAGCCACATGCCAATCAGCTACCATACGAAGAGGTGATGCAGCCAGTCAAGATGTTCTCAATAGTGCAGCTGTATACCTTTCTGAAGATCTGAGGGCCCCTGCCAAATCTTTTCAGCCTTCACAGGGGGAAGAGGCATTGTCGTGCCTTCTTCATGACTGTGTTGATGTGTGTGGACCATGTTAATTCCTTAGTGATCTGGACACCGAGAAACTTGAAGCTCTCTACCCATTCCACATCACCCCCACCGATGTGGATGGGGGTGTGCTCGGCCTTCCGTTTCCTGAAGTCCACGATCAGCTCCTTTCCACGATCAGTCCTGGCACCGCTGCCAGGCAATTGACCTACTCCTTATAGGCTGTCTCATCGTCGTCGGTGATCAGGCCTGCCACTGTTGTGTTGTCAGCAAACTTAATGATGTTGGAGTCATATGCAGTCGTGGGTGAACAGGGAGTACAGGAGGGGACAAAGCATGTCCCCCTGAGGGGCACCCGTGTTAAGGGTCAGCGTGGCGGTTGTGTTGTTGCCTGTCCTCATCACCTGGGAGCGGCCCATCAGGAAGTCCAGGATCCAGTTGCAGAGGGTGTTCAGTCCCAGGGTCCTGAGTTTAGTGATGAGCTAGGACGGCAATATGGTGTTGAACACTGATAGCTGGGATAATACATACTGTAGGACTGGGAAGCGCAGCTGAACCTGTCAGAGAAAAGAGAATCCAGTCACCATTTGTCCAATGTGTTATTCAATTTCATATTATCATTGATCTCAAGGCTACACATTATGTAATGTCACATTATGTTCTGGGATGTGCCTGATCACATATCGAAAAGTATCAATATTGACTTACCTTATATTTTTCACAGCTATGCTGTCAGATGTAGCAGGAACATCCAACAGCCAAGGCCCATTCACTGTAACTAGATGATACACAAAAATAATAATGAAATACAAAGTCACCAATACACTCTTAGAAAAAAAGGTTCTATCTAGAACCTAAAAGGGTTCTTTGGCTGTCCCCATACAGTGAGGGAAAAAAGTATTTGATCCCCTGCTGATTTTGTACGTTTGCCCACTGACAAAGAAATAATCAGTCTATAATTTTAATGGTAGGTTTATTTGAACAGTGAGAGACAGAATAACAACAAAAAAATCCAGAAAAAAACGCATGTGAAAAATGTTATAAATTGATTTGCATTTTAATGAGGGAAATAAGTATTTGACCCCCTCTCAATCAGAAAGATTTCTGGCTCCCAGGTGTCTTTTATACAGGTAACGAGCTGAGATTAGGAGCACACTCTTAAAGGGAGTGCTCCTAATCTCAGCTTGTTACCTGTATAAAAGACACCTGTCCACAGAAGCAATCAATCAATCAGATTCCAAACTCTCCACCATGGCCAAGACCAAAGAGCTCTCCAAGGATGTCAGGGACAAGATTGTAGACCTACACAAGGCTGGAATGGGCTACAAGACCATCGCCAAGCAGCTTGGTGAGAAGGTGACAACAGTTGGTGCGATTATTCGCAAATGGAAGAAACACAAAA
>QNTS01002989.1:0-71892 GCA_003317085.1 Hucho hucho
TATTGACCAAATACTTATTTTCCACCATAATTTGCAAATAAATTCATTAAAAATCCTACAATGTGATTTTCTGGATTTTTTTTCCTCATTTTGTCTGTCATAGTTGAAGTGTACCTATGATGAAAATTACAGGCCTCTCTCATATTTTTAAGTGAGAGAACTTGCACAATTGGTGGCTGACTAAATACTTTTTTTCCCCACTGTACTCATTCAAAATAGCCACCCTTTGCCTTGATGACAGCTTTGCAAATTCTTGGCATTCTCTCATCCAGCTTCACCTGGAATGCTTTTCCAACAGTCTTGAAGGAGTTCCCACATATGCTGAGCGCTTGTTGGCTGCTTTTCTTTCACTCTGCGGTCCGACTCATCCCAAACCATCTCAATTTGGTTGAGGTCAGGGGATTGTGGAGGCCAGGTCATCTGATGAGGCACTTCATCACTCTCCTTCTTGGTCAAATAGCCCTTACACAGCCTGGAGGTGTGTAAGGGCTATTTGATAGTGGGACTAAGTGCAAAACAGATAGGATGGTGTGTCGCTGCAGAATGCTGTGGTAGCCAAGCTGGCTAAGTGTGCCTTGAATTCTAAATAAAATCACAGACAGTGTCACCAGCAAAGCACCCCCACACCATAACACCTCCTCCTCTATGCCTTACGGTGGGAAATACACATGCGGAGATCATCCGTTCACCCACACTGCAGCTCACAAAGACACGGCGGTTGGAACCAAAAATCTCCAGACCAAAGGACACATTTCCACCGGTCTAATGTCCATTGCTCGTGTTTCTTGGCCCAAGCAAGTGAAGGCCTGATTCACGCAGTCTCCTCAGTTGATCTTGAGATGTGTCTGTTACTTGAACTCTGTGAAGCATTTATTTGGGCTTCAATTTCTGGGGCTGGTAACTCTGATGAACTTATCCTCAGCAGCAGAGGTAACTCTGGGTCTTCCATTCCTGTGGTGGTCCTCATGAGAGGCAATTTCATCATAGCTCTTGATGGTTTTTACGACTGCACTTGAAGAAACTTTCAAAGTTCTTAAAATGTTCCGTATTGATTCCTGAGAATGTTTAGTTGAGACTGTTGAAGGGCCCTGACTAATACCCGGCAACGACTTCTTGACTCCTCCATCTGGAGCAGGTGAGTGTGCAGATGAGTGTACTGATGGTGACAGACTGATCTCCTTCTGTAAGCTCCATTGCCTCAGATAACGGTGCAAGAACTGCACTCAACTCTCAGTTGGTTTCATTCGCGAGTGGTGAAAACCACATTCCCGAAGTCCAAGCTGCACATATCTGTGAGGGCCTTGTGGTCAAGAGCTGTGAGGGTTTGAAAGTGGTATTCCAGTGACTGGCATTTGCTGCCGGAACAGACTTTCCCATGCCAAACAGCCTCAAACCGGTCTTTAAATGGGGTGCTACTATGTAGCAGTGTACAGTCGTGGCTAAAAGTTTTGAGAATGACATAAATATTAATTTCCACAGAGTTTGCTGCTTCAGTGTCTTCAGATATTTTTGTCAGATGTTACTATGGAATACTGAAGTATAATTACAAGCCTTTCATAAGTGTCAAAGGCTTTTATTGACAATTACATGAAGTTGATGCAGAGTCAGTGTTGACCCTTCTTTTTCAAGACCTCTGCAATCCGCCCTGGCATGCTGTCAATTAACTTCTGGGCCACATCCTGACTGATGGCAGCCCATTCTTGCATAATCGATGCTTGGAGTTTGTCAGAATTTGTGGGTTTTTGATTGTCCTCTTGAGGATTGACCACAAGTTCTCAATGGGATTAAGGTCCAGGGAATTTCCTGGCCATGGACCCAAAAGATTGATGTTTTGTTCCTTAAGCCACTTAGTTATCACTTTTGCCTTATGGCAAGGTGCTCCATCATGCTGGAAAAGGCATTGTTCATCACCAAACTGTTCCTGGATTGTTGGGAGAAGTTGCTTTCAGAGGATGTGTTGGTACGATTCTTTATTCATGGCTGTGTTCTTAGGCAAAATTGTGAGTGAGCCCACTCCCTTGGCTGAGAAGCAACCCCACACATGAATGGTCTCAGGATGCTTTACTGTTGGCATGACACAGGACTGATGGTAAGCGCTCACCTTGTCTTCTCCGGACAAGCTTTTTTCCAGATGCCCCAAACAATCGGAAAGGGGATTCATCAGAGAAAATTACTTTACCCCAGTCCTCAGCAGTCCAATCCCTGTACCTTTTGAAGAATATCAGTCTGTCCCGGATCTTTTCCTGGAGAGAAGTGGCTTCTTTGCTGCCCTTCTTGACACCAGGCCATCCTCCAAAAGTCTTTGCCTTACTGTGCGTGCAGATGCACTCACACCTGCCTGCTGCCATTCCTGAGCATGCTCTGTACTGGTGGTGCCCCGATCCCGCAGCTGAATCAACTTTAGGAGACGGTCCTGGCGCTTGCTGGACTTTCTTGGGCGCCCTGAAGCCTTCTTCACAACAATTGAACCGCTCTCCTTGAAGTTCTTGATGATCCGATAAATGGTTGATTTAGGTGCAATCTTACTGGGAGCAATATCCTTGCCTGTGAAGCCCTTTCTGTGCAAAGCAATGATGACAGCACGTGTTTCCTTGCAGGTAACCATGTTTGACAGAGGAAGAACAATGATTCCAAGCACCACCACCCTTTTGAAGCTTCCAGTCTGTTATTAAAACTCAATCAGCATGACAGAGTGATCTCCAGCCTTGTCCTCGTCAACACTCACACCTGTGTTAACGAGAAAATCACTGACATGATGTCAGCTGGTCCTTTTGTGGCAGGGCTGAAATGCATTGGAAATGTTTTTTGGGGATTCAGTTAATTTGCATGGCAAAGAGGGACTTTGCAATTAATTACAATTCATCTGATCACTCTTCATGACATTCTGGAGTATATGTAAATTGCCATCATACAAACTGAGGCAGCAGACTTTGTGAAAATTAATATTTGTGTCATTCTCAAAACTTTTGGCCACGACTGTACTGAACCTTGATGTCTTGGCCATGGCTAGTGAAATGGCCTTGATTTCTTTCATTCCATCATGTATCACTAGCTGTAGGGAGTGAGCAAAACAAGAGAGTCGCTGTCTGGATCTCAGGAGGTTAATGTTCTTCTTGTTATCCCATGATACATCCTCCCACAGGTGTTCATCGTCCAGGTTCCCATCTTCACTGCCATCACTGTGCTACTTCTGCTGTGGCAGCTTCACTTTTAACACACATTTAATATTTTCTGCATTATCTGTGATAACCTATGCTAATTTATTTGTGATGCAATATTTATCTGTGATTTCATCAAAAGCTTTTGCTATGTTGTCTGCGATATGCCACCCAGTGAACCGTCTACAGTCTAGGAGAAACTCAAACTCTATTTGGGTTATAATTCTGAGCTGTAACTCCTAAAAAGGAGCACAAGATGCGATCAGACCATATGTCACCTGTAATGGACACTGATGGTTGGCTCTGAAGCTTTTCTGTGATAGTGTCCTTTACCTTCCCAACCAACACTGGGATGCGTTTCTCCTTTATGGTCCTTCTTCCAATGGGGGCGTATTTGTTGTCCAACACTTTAAGACCGTGGAAAATGACCACTTCAAGCACTATCGATAATGGAAGAGTGCAGCCAGTTATTAAATCGTTTATGGTCAGGTGGATTTCTGGTTGTCTTTGAGAATTTGGATTGTACAGCTGATATTTCGGATCAAATGCTGCCACACTTGTCTGTTCAGTATCTGGTGCCTGCTGTCCTGCCTTGTACTCCCTGAATCAGAAATAAAGAAAAGCAATCTTCTATAAGATCCCTGGTAATATTAACATAAAATCTATGAACTTAAACTAATCAAAGTGGCAGCACCAATTTAATCAAACAAATATTGTAACTGTATGGTATACGTTGCAATAAACTGTTAAATCACAGGGTTGGGGAGTAACGGATTACATGTAATTGTTTACAAAAAAATAAAAAAATAAATGTAATCCATTACGTTCCCAGCAAAAATATTGTAATCACATTACCGATACTTAAAGAAAAAGGAGATAATTACTTCTAGGTTAACTTTCAAATTTAGAAGGGATGTTTGCAGAAAAAAAATGAAACAATCGCCTGTTTTATTTTTTTATTTTTATTGCCTTTCATATTAACGTCAGTCATTAACCAAAAAAGTGCTACTCACATTCTCTATTTGTAATGAATACGATTGGAGACAGAGAGCTGGTTTCAAGCGCAGGGCGCAGCAGGTGTTTATTTGTAAAGGACCACAGGAGGAGGCAGGTAGCTGGGTCCAGGGGCAGAAGGTCATACACAGGGGGTCCAAAAAGGCAACAGTACAGGCAGGGAGAAGGCTAATGACGTAGTCCGGGAGATCAGGCAAGAGGTTGATGACAGGAAATCCAATGGGCAAAAGTACAGGCAGGGAATAGTCAAAAAGGCGTCGTTAGTGAGAATGCCAAAACTACAGTACACAGGCGGACTAATACGGGGGAAACCCCAGCGCTCCAAATAGAAGTTTGTATCAAAACAAACAATACCTCACAATGACAGTATGCAAAGAACTGAACTAAATAGTGTGTGTAAATGACATACAGGTGTGTGAACAGGTGATCAGAATTCAGGTGATTGGGATCTAGAGAGTGAGCTGCATTCAGGGAATCTCTGTATTTGAGAGTGTGAGCTGGAAAGTTAGCTGCGTTCAGGGGATCTACGTGTTTGTGAGTTGGAAGCAGACGTTACACTATTGATCTTCTTCAGGGAGAGAAAATGTGTTTTTTTGGTTTTCTTATCCCAAAAATCCTAAGGTTGAAGTCTTAAGCTCTCAGAGAAAATACCTCTTGCGAAACTCTGCACACATCATCACTGCAGTCATTGAGACTATAGACCGCCGGTTTGGACCTATGCTAAGCACCCATGAAGCAAAAATGGCAACTGCTACCGTTCCAAAGTTTTAACTGTGTTGGCTCAACCCTGGAAAGAGAGGAGATGCGGAGCACATTAGTTCAAGAAGAAGCTTCTATGGAGAACACACACCGAAGAGGTTGATGAGGGAGCACAGAACGAGTTTGATGAGTCAGAAGACCATTTTTTTGTGTTCGGAGGTGCAACAACAAGGGCCAGTGGCACTGCAGAGGATGAGGTGAGGAGGCTGAGAACAAGGTCTACAGTTTGTGTAAGATGCCAAAGTAACCTGTGTCATCAACAGAGATTTTAGCAGCATCAGCCACAACCAGGTTGAATGTGTGAGCCCCACATGGCACAAATAGAGCTCTTGGATTCATTTCCAGAAGTCTGGCTTGGACACTTTTTTTTTTTTTTGCAGTCCTCAAAAAGATTTTTTATCTCCTCTTTTGAGAATCAGGGATGCCAAATGTTGGCCCGTGGACTCCTCTGCCTCCAAAAACCCCATAAAATGTTCCTTTATGTGGGGCTCCTCCTTCAGTGACACAATTCTAATCAAAACTGACAACTGTTCAGTGTTGCTGACATCTGAGGTGAAATCTAAAATGATAGGGAATCATTTTGCCAGCTTGATGTCACTCACCATTACTGAAATTACCTTGCTGCTCAACAAATAAATGAGTTCATTCTGTATTTGGTGTCCAAGGTAGCTGGTGTTGTGACTCAAGGTCCCTTTTTGGACATGGTTAAGGTGCTCTTTCAAATTGTGCCATCAGTTCAACCTCTTTGAGGAAATGTCCATTTGATGGAGAGTACAGTGTTTCTGTGTGTCCCCTTAGTGCCAGATTTCTAATTCCCAGAGACTGCACAATAGCAGTCAGGCGTGTCAACACCTATCTCCATCTTATCCTCTCAGCCTCATCAATTGTTTTCCCGTTTGTGATCCTCATTGCCAGTTCTTTCCATGTTTTCATGCAGTTTTGGTGTTCTGGACTGCTGTCGTGTGAAGTCAACAAAGAACTTGCATGTTTCCAGTCTGTCAGTTCAGAGTTTGCTAAATGAATTTTCTTCTTAGAAAAGAGTTTGCAGCAGAAGAGGCTGTTGTTTATTTCAGAATACACTGACCAACTTCTAGGGATTTTTTCACCACTCACCAAGGTCTTTTTGAAATACTGGTGGTGGCAACTTCTTCCATCCCTCTCATTCCTTGGAGAAACAAAGTTAGGTGGTACCTCACTTGGTCCTCTGCAAACTAGTTGTGTCTGAATTCTGTCAGTCAGAACTGAAGGCCAGTCAGCAGGGTCTGTAGACAGTGGTTCATCCTCAGCAGCAGGATTTGGTGGGGATGCTGCTACAGGCATTTCTAATGGAGAGCACATGGGCATTAGTTTACACATGTTATTCACAGCATTTATGGTGGTGGAACATCCCACATGCATAACCAGTAATAATAAAATCATCATTGTTACCTACAATATGGAAACTTAAAATTTATTATGTTTATATTATGCAGGGATGCACACATAAACACATGTGGGTGTACCCATACACACACACACACACACACACACACACACACACACACACACACACACACACACACACACACACACACACACACGCGCATGCACAAACACACCTGAAGAATCCTGCTGGGGAGAAGTGAAAGCAAATGGGTCTTTATCCTCAGGCTCAGACAACATTTGTGAAGACACCTGTGTGGCTGAGGTGGATGGCTCCGCATCCTGAGGCTCCAAGATCATTTCTGAAGAGGCCTGTGTGGCTGAGGAGGTAGATGGCTCCTCATCATGGCCAGTACCAGAGTGTGCTCCAAAATATTTCAGAAGTGCTGCTGAATTTGCAAGTCTGACACCCTAAATACATTTGTTGCACAATTAATTATACTTGTCATTATGCACAATTTATCAAACTTTCAGAATAGGAACCAAATGAACCATACAACGTCCTTGGCTAATTCTAGGCATAAGACACCCCAAAAGACTCAACATATCACAAAAGATACAAAATATCAGCATAATATAGATGTCTTTTAAGTTAGCCTACAGCATTGGAAATTCCCATTACTGAGCTCAGGACCTAGTCAATACAATCACAGAAAACCTTTTAGATGTCACCTCAATGAAAGTTAACCTATTAGGGAGCGGCGGCAGTGTTCGGAGGTTTGGAGAGTCTGGTGTGCCCAAAGTAAAATGCCAGAAACTAGGCATAATTAGTAGTTAAAACTGTTAAAATAATGTCTGTAGGTATAACAGAACTGATTTGGCAGGCAAAAACCAGAGAAAAATCCATCCGGAAAATGTGATCTGTGAAGTGACACTTTTCCCATTGACTTGCTATAGAAAGGAGGGGGATCCAGCTCCCAGATTGCAGTACCTATGGCTTCCACTAGATGTCAAGTCTGTAGACAAGGTTTCAGGCTTTTATCTTGAATAACCAAGGAGAAAGAGATGTTCTTCCTGAGGTCTTGTGAAGTGTCCTATTATGGTTTACGCGTGTGACAGTGAGCGCGCTCTTAGCTATTTTTCTTTTCTATTCAACAGGCTATATTCCGTCTGAAATATTATCGCTTATATTCATATTAGGGTATCTGAGTATTTATTAGAAACGCTGTTTGACTTGTTTCGACAAACTTTACTGGTACTTTTGGGATATTGTTTGTCTGCATGGATGAAAGCCTTTGAGCAGGTGGATTACTGAACAAAACGCGCCAACCAAACTGAGCTTTATGGATATAAAGAGGGACTTTATCAAACAAAAGGACCATTTATTGTGTAGCTGGGACCCTTGGGATTGTCATCAGATGAAGATCTTCAAAGGTAAGCAATTTATTTTATTGCTATTTCTGAGTTTTGTGACACCCGTGCTGGTTATGTTATTATGCTAATTGAATATGTGTGGGGCGCTGTCCTCAGACAATCAAATGCTATGCTTTCGCGTAAAGCCTTTTTGAAATCTGACAACGCTGTAAGATTACCAAGATTCTAAGCTTTTGAAGAGTGTGCAACACTTATATTTTCATAAATGTTTTATATTACTACTTTTGTATTTTGAATTTGGCGCTCTGCATTTTTCCGGATGTTGTCGCAGGTGGGGCGCTGTCGCCTCACTGCTCCCTAATTAACCAAATCAAAAATGTGCTAGTTAGGTTGTAATCGTTTTTCTGCAGGCTACACACATTATCATGATGAAACTGTGTGAAATTATATCCAATGTTATATAAGCTAGTTGGACAGAAAACTGAATATTGTCTCCATATGTGTAATAGCATAGCAAGCAACATAGCAACATTATTATACTATATTATAAACATAAAGAGATGACATAGCTGCATACCTTTATCTTTTGGGCGTTTCTCCTCTTCTTCTTTCCTATTTTTCCTAAACTGGGCACCTGATGGCTTAAACCTTTTCTCATCCATTTGTGTTGATTTGGCATTCGCATTAATACATTACCCATCCGCCAACACTGTCAACCAAGAGTCAAGACTAAACCAATTCACCTTGGTGGTGTGCAAACTAGTTTTATATTATTCTTAACGATTTCGCACAAACAAGAAAAAAATTCAACAATATGTCTGTGAAACTATATATTCACAGTATTATGAATGAATTGTGGTTTATTTGGTAGCATTTCATAGTATGACTGATTTTACTAATTGCATTAGTACTGTATAAAGTTAGAGGTGCGCTATTTGCTAGATTCCCCCGCTCCCCCTACCTCGGGCTTTCAGTGACGAGACCTGAGGTCAACCTACCCCCGCCCCCCTCCCCATCTCGTACTTCTCACAAGCTAGAATCAGGTCGCCCACTCCGACAAGGCTAATTGACCCAAAGTCCCAAACGGTGACATGATATGATTGACGTGACGTGCAAATGAGCGATAGAAAACCGATCGTGCAAATGTCACCATTCCGATTTTTTACGTGTGGGCACCTCGTGCCTCCCCCGGCAAGATGCCGCCCTGGGGTGCTGCCCATGTCGCCCATACCTAAATCCGCCACTGAGTGAGTGCATACATTTTCATACTTTTTTGTACTGGTTTCCCGTGGGACAAGTGTTTAGCACCATCCATGTTGCTGTGTTAGTTAAGCCCTTACTTCAACCTGGTTTTAACATGTATCCTTTTTACTGCACTTTGTGTTTGTGCCCACATTTTTAGACATGTATACATGATGAAAAGACGCATTGTGGTCACTGATGACTGTGATCAGATTTTATAGGTGTAAATGAACAAGATCAGGATGAAGAGCGCATGTTAGATGCAGGTATACAGGGCTTAAATACCTTTTTGTCACACTATTTTGGCTCTGCTTAGTGGCTCAAACATCCTGCAATAAATGTTGTTAAATTGGTAATCATATTTTTTAAGGGTGAAGTAATCCAAAAGTAACTGAAAGTAATCAGATTACGTCACTGAAGTTTAGGTAATCGAAAAGTTATGTTACTTATTACAATTTTAGACAGGTAACTAGTAACTGTAATGGATTACATTTAAAAAGTAACCTACCTAACCCTGTTATCATAACGTTGCTTCTCGTGTAATGTGTTATGTCTTAATTAAAAATTACACCTCTCTGAGCCTGAGGCAGAGATGGCAGAATAATTTTTATTTTGTTGATAAATTTAGATGTTTCTACTTATTTCCAACCTTTTGGTAGGCTATTTGTTAGTCAACTTGTCTATAATTTGATACATGCAGCTTCTCTTCTGTCATTACTTTTTGCCCCAGAAGACTAAATAAACACTTGCTCACTGGAATATCATAAATCGTTGGAATTAATGCTTCAATCTAGTTGACATAGGTAAAGTTATCTTTTACCTCTATTGTTCCCAAATGCTTGTTGGCTTTCTGACAAAATCTATTTTGGCAGGTACCATCTATTAGCTGGCTAGACATATTTTCTATAACAGTAGTTAGCTAGCTAGGTAATATTACCACAAATGACGATGGCCAGCTAACTAAGTACATCTTTGCGTATACTGTCTATTGCAGAATCCATCATAGACAGCACCAGCCACTGCTAACGTAAGCTAACCAGCACACTAGTTTTTACTATGTTATGTTAGCTAGTTGCTAGCTACTAGTAGTTAGCTAACTAGCTTCTCAACTTACCTCTCCATGTTTCCTCTCCACATGATAGGAAAAGTTCGAAGTGGTCCCAGCCATCTCGATGATTGAAGTTGTGCAATATTTGCACACCGCAGTGTGCTATTTTTGTCTGTTTTCTGGCACAGAAATTCTTTATGGTTGTCATAGGCGAAACGGATGATTTCACTGACATGAGATCGAGCTGAGGAGAATGAAGTGCGTGCACATTACGTATTGGCGGGTATTTTTTCCCAAAATTGAGGTACAGTCATTGGCTGGCGATGCCAGAGCAAGCACAGGAGCAGAGCATAATTGAGCAGATTAAAAATACAAAAATAAATGTTGGCCTTCTCTCCAGCTCCTTTTTCGGTCTGGTACTGCTCAGCCACAAGCTTTGGGCATGCTCTAACTGGAATATTTTGTTTCCATGATCACTATTATTTTAATTAGGCCTATTCAGTTGTAATTATTTTTCCTACCCCACCTACATCTAGTGTATATTCTACTTTCTAACATTAGGAGATGTAGTTTCGATTTTGAAGGACTACAAATGTATTAGCAGATGTTTAAGGTAGGCAATACATAGGGGAATGTACATTGCATTTTCGTTTTTCTTGGAATAGAAACACCATATATCATAAATAATAAAGGCCAGTATCAGCTTATTTTCATAAATAAAAGGTAGTGCTGGAAAAAGTACCCAATTGTCATACCTGAGTAAAAGTATAGATACCTTAATTGAAAATGACTCAAGTAAAAGTGAAAGTCACCCAGTAAAATACTACTGTGAGTACTACTGTAAAATACTAAAAGTGAAAGCCCCCCCCCCCCCCCCCCCNCCTGGAGACAGAAGACAAAGACAGTGAGACACAGGCTTTATCCTAGACACATGGAAGGTAGGGTGAATACGGATGGTACGGGGTAACACAAGACGGACAGCAGAGGAACTCAGGACTCTGGAGATGGGAAAAGGACCAATGAACCAGGGAGACAGCTTGCGGGACTCTACCCGAAGGGGCAGATCCTGAGTGGAAAGCCATACCCTCTGCCCAATGCGGTAGCGGGGTGCTGGGGTCCGGCAACGGTCCGCTTGTGGACGATACCTAGTGTTGGTCTTGAGGATAGCCGTCCTGGCTTTTCTCCAGGTACGTCGACAGCGGCAGACAAACATCTGGGCCGAGGATACACTGACCTCCTGCTCTTGTTCAGGGAAGAGGGGAGGCTGATACCCCATGGAGCACTCGAAAGGGGGCTGGCCGACGACCCAATAAGGGTGCAGAATGCCTTCCAGAACTGAGATGAGAACTGAGGACCCCGATCGGAGATCATGTCTACCGGGAGTCCATGGATCTGGAAGACATGCTGCACCATAAGCTTGGCCGTCTCCTTGGCAGAAGGTAGTTTGGGGAGAGGGATGAAATGGGCGGCCTTGGAGAACCGGTCGACTACCGTTAGAATGACAGTGTTTCCATCAGACGGAGGGAGCCCAGTGACAAAGTCCAGAGATATATGAGACCAGGGACGATGAGGAACCGGTAGTGGCTGAGGAGGCCAGAAGGAGCTTTCTGTGGAGTCTTGTTTTGAGCACACACAGTGCATTCGGTGACGAAGGCAGAGACGTCAGGGACCATTGTGGGCCACCAGAAACGTTGTCGAAGGAAGGCTAGTGTATGACGGGACCCTGGATGACAGGTCAAACTGGAGGAATTAGCCCATTCCAGGACCCGACTGGGTTAGGGACAAACAGACAGTTAGCTTGGCCCCTTTCAGGTCCAGGTTGGGAGCGTTGCGCCTCGCGAACCAGGTTCTAAATACCCCAATCCACAGTGGCAGCAAGGCATGAGGTAGAATTGTTTCGGAAGCCGAGGGTGTGGCAGAGGTACTGTATAGGCGGCTGAGAGCATCAGGCTTCACATTTTTAGACCCAGGATGGTAGGAAATGGTAAAGTTGTATCTGGTAAACAGGAGGGCCCACCAGGCCTGCCTTGAGTTGAGGCGCTTGACTGAACTGAGATATTTCATGTTTTTATGGTCGGTCCAGACCAGGAATGGCTGTATTGCTCCTTCCAGCCAGTGCCTCCACTCCTCCAACGCCATCTTCACCGCCAGGAGTTCTCGGTTGCCAACATCGTAGTTCCTCTCAGCAGGATTGAGACGATGGGACAGGAAGGCACAGGGACGAAGCTTCTGGTCCTGGGCAGATTGCTGGGACAGGAAGGCCCCCACTCCAACATCCGAAGCATCCACTTCCACCACAAATTGACGCGAGGGTTCCGGATGGATGAGGATGGGTGCTGTTGTGAACCGATGCTTCAGGTCCACAAAGGCTTCGTCGACAGCTGGAGACCATTTGAACGGTACCTTGGGGGAGGTGAGAGCTGAGAGGGGGGCCACCACGGTAATCCTGAATGAAACGGAAGTAGAAGTTAGCAAATCCAAGAAACCGTTGAAACTGCACCCTGGACGTTGGTTGAGGCCAATCCACCAGTGCTTTCACCTTTCCAGGATCCATCTGAACATTGCCCTCAGCAATGACATATCCCAGAAAGGTGATTGAAGAGCGGTGGAACTCACACTTTTCGGCTTTCACAAACAATTGGTTCTCCAGGAGGCGCTGAAGGACCTGTCTGAACTGGAGTACATGTACTTGGGCAGAAAAAACAGGATGTCATCCAGATAGACGAACACAAACCGGTTTAGCATGTCCTTAACTTCTTAAGGAGCAGTGGAGCGCTAACGCCCCACTCCCGACACTACCCGGTGAAATGCAAGGCGCCAAATTCAAAATCCAAATGTTGAATTATTAAACATTCATCAATAAACAAGTGTTGCATAGTCATCAAAAGCTCTGCTTCTTGGCAATATCACAGCATTGTCAGATTTCAAAAAGGCTTTACGGCGAAAGCACAACATTTGATTGTTTGAGGGTAGCACCTCCAATATTTCTGCATTAGCATAAATTCATAAGCCATCACGGTTCACACAAAACACATTTCACAGCGAAAACAAATCAATTACCTTTTGAAGAACTTCTGCTGAGGGCTTCCCAAGTGTCCAACGAAGACAATCCATGGTTCTTTTGTTAGAAAAAGTCATTTATTATATCCATAAATCTCCGTTTGGTTGGTGCGTTATGTTCAGAAAATCCAACGTCGAATCGCCCATTGAAACGTGAAGAGAACCTATAAACTATATACCTATAAACTTTTCCTAAACAAATCAAATACCAGTTAAAATGCATCCTTAGCTATCCTTTTATGAATATGAGCGATAATATTTCACTCGGATGGTCACCTAAACGTTATATAAGTAAAATAAAGTGGGGCGCGCAGCCAGACTAGCGCACGAGAAAACTTGTTGACATCTGAGCAACCTTAGCCATTTCCAGTACCTATTCTTCCTGCTTCCTCCAATCTCTCTGAGGCTTTATATATAGACTGTTGACATCTAGTGGAAGCCATAGGTACTGAAAGCTGCTTGCCATAGAACTCAATAGGGAGACTGTCAAACAGAGCCAATGTGACAAAAAACAGTAATTCCGGATAGATTTTTCTCGGGTTTTCCCCTGCTATTTCTGTTCTGTTACACTCACAGACATTATGTTAACACTTTTAGAAACTTCAGAGTGTTTCCTATCCAATAGTACTAATTGTGCATATCCTATTTTCTGGGCCTGAGTGGGAGACATTTTACTTTGGGCACGCCAGACTCTCCAAAACCGTCACCTCGGGAGCCGCTCCCTAAGAAGTTAAAGTCCCCGGGCAATAGAGGCGCTGCTTCTGGATGAGTATTTTCTTGTTTGCTTATGGCCTTATACAGCTGGTTGAGTGCGGTCTTAGTGCCAGCATCGATTTGTGGTGGTAAATAGACAGCTCCGAATAATATAGATTGGAACTCTCTTGGTAGATAGTGTGGTCTACAGCTTATCATAAGGTACTCTACCTCAGGCGAGCAATACCTCGAGACTTCTTTAATATTAGACATTGCGCACCAGCTGTTATTGACAAATAGACACACTCCCCAGCCCCTCGTCTTACCAGACGTAGCTTCTCTGTCCTGCCGGTGCATGGAACTTCCCGCCAGCTCTAAATTATCCATGTCGTCGTTCAGCCACGACTCGGTTAAACATAAGATATTCCAGTTTTTAATGTCCTGTTGGTAGTATAATCTTGATCGTAGGTCATCCATTTTATTTTCCAATGATTGCACATTGGCCAATAAAATGTATGGCAGTCGGAGTTTACTCACTCGCCTACGAATCCTCAGAAGGCAGCCCAACCTCCGCCCCTTTTTCTCCGTATTTTCTTCACGCAAGTAACAGGGATTTGGGCCCGTTCCGAGAAAGCAGTATATCCTTTGCGTCGGACTCATTAAAGAAAAATTATTCTTCCAGTTCGAGGTGGGTAATCACTGTTCTTATGTCCAGAAGTTATTTTCATCATAAGAAACGGTAGCACCAG
Organism: Hucho hucho; assembly: GCA_003317085.1. NCBI lineage: Eukaryota > Metazoa > Chordata > Actinopteri > Salmoniformes > Salmonidae > Hucho > Hucho hucho. The sequence continues at coordinate 14,460 of QNTS01002989.1, forward strand.
CATTATGTACAAAATAAGTTAAAAAATAAGTTACAAACAACTTGTGCTAATGTCCCTGTGAGAATGCATTACACGGGTGAACATAGATTCCATATCGAGTCAGTCATGGCTGATTAAATGTTGTAATGCTTAGGTGTTTGGACCAGTGAGCTGTTTAATTGTATGGTGATGATGCCTGACTAACATGAAGACAAACATTTACGTTTCTGTGCTGTATATAGATATATCCTGGATGACGTTAGATGGATCAAATGTATTTGGTCTCCTTTGTGTGTGTACAAAACCTCTATGTAATTTCTAAATTGGATTCAAAGGTTGAGATTGTTAGACATTTTCTCTAGATGTGATGGATATGGGATGGCTCTCTGCTCTATTTCCCACTATCAGCTGACAGACACGAGGTCATTGTGCTATTATTATTGAACAAGATGCTATATTGATCCCTGATGGACAGGGTTATCTTTTGTGGGTTAGGTATGCTGCTCAGTGTACAGGTGATTACTACCATATCTACTATGGTCACTGTTATGTGCTATAGACAATTGTAGAGGAGAGGAGAGACCTCAGACTGGCTTGAACAATGTAATCATCTGTCTTAAAGAGGTCTGAACACTTCTTAGCCAGCGTAGTGGTAGAACACAGATCGATTGTCCAGATGGATGCAGTAATGTCAAAGTGGCAAGAGTGGAATATAGGTTGGAGCATATTATAGCACATTGACTAGTGGTGGCATCTGCCTTCCTGTGAAACTAGACCCATTATAACCATGTAACCATTCTAAAGATGAAAGGTACACCCGGATACTTTCCCATATGATGAGAGATGAGCAGTGGTGAATGATTCATCATTAACCAGGTGTATTTTACAGCTACTTTGGACAGCTTTAGACACCTTTGGGCATGGCCAACTACTCTGTTGGACTGAGTGGGACAGCAACTCTATGACTGGACTGTGGAACATTATAACCTTTCCACGCCAGACAGAGACAAATGTCAAATACAAAATACAGTTTGGAACTGTGTGAGAGTTTGTGTGTGTGTGCGTGCATATCGGTGTGTTTGTGTTAGTGGGGCGCGGGTCAGCTGTTTGTTCACCTGCACCTACAATTGCTAATAACCCATCCGCAACCGCCCAACTAAATGTGATTAAGTGAAAATCTGAGGCCTGCACATGACCCTAACCCGCACATATTCAAAACTACTGTAGGCTACAGTCAGAGACGGTCTAACGTTTTTTTGTCAGGGGGTGCAGGATTTTTTGGGGGGCCTAATTTAAATATGTTTCTGCTTATAATTTCTGACATTTTGGTAGGCTATTTGTTAGTCATCCTGTCTATAATTAGATAGATGCAGCTTCTATTCTGTCATTATTTGTTGCCCCTAGAAGACTAAATAAACCCTTGCTCACCAGAATGTCATAAATCGATATAATAATTGCTTCAATCTGTAAAATGTTCTCTGTCATCTCTGCTTCTTTTGGGACCTGGGAGAAAATGCTGTAACTCAACTCAAGGTTTTCTGTGCTAAATTTCCAAAGAAAATCAGTTTGACCGGTTGTTAGGAAATAGAAATCTGTGAAAATGTCCCAACATGTTTCTGATAATTTTTCAGTTCGGCTTGGATACATATTTTATGTGGTTTAAATACTATCAGCTTTTATGTTGCTGATAAAGATAGGACTTCTACAGATGCTAAACGAAATAAATCATATTTCTCCAATCCTGTTCCCATGTCAAAATGTACATTTGGTGTATCATTTTACTGCAAGAATTGTTTAACTCTGCAGGAGTTAATATTAAGCCCATGTGAGAGGTTATAGACCTACAGTCATTGTCCAGATTTCTGTTTCCATTTAATCTATCTGAACAGTAGGCTACAGTTCCCTTTGAAGTCCCTGTCTTGTGACTGTGAAATTTGTATAGCGCCTCACAATAATCACATATAACATAGGCACTATCATCCTCTTTTACCACTTCACCCAATGTTTCCCAAACATTACTTTTCTGCACCGCCCTTCGATTTGTTTTCAACTCTCCATTTCACAGCTTTTCTCTTATTGAATTAAACTCAGACATTGTCCTTTCATTTGGCGATTGGCGTGTTGGTGATTTGCCACGTGTAATGTTAGGCCCTATAGCTTCGGCTTATGCACTAATGCCAGATGGTCTAAAGATAATGGAAGGAAAACTTCAATGTAGCCTATACAGTGAGTACGGAATGTATTAACACCCCGTGATTCTTTAAACATTTTGTTGTGACACAGCCTGAATTTAAAATAGATTCAATTTAGATGTTGTGTCACTGGCCTACACACAATACCCCACAATTTCAAAGTGGAATTATGAAAAGCTAAAATGTCTTGAGTCAATAAGTATTCAACCCCTTTGTTATGGCAAGCCGAAAAGTAAACATTTGCTTAACAAGACACATAATAAATTGCATGGACTCACTCTGTGTGCGATAATACTGTGTAACATGATTTTGGAATAACTACCTCATCTCTGTACCCACACATACAATTATCTGTAAGATGCCTCAGTTGAGCAGTGCATTTCAAACACAGATTCAACCACAAAGACCACAGAGGTTTTCCAATGCCTCGCAAAGAAGTGTCGGTAGATTAGGTAAAAATTAAAAAAGCAGACATTGAATATCCCTTTGAGCATGGTGAAGTTATTAATTACACTTTGGATGGTGTATCAATACACCCAGTCACTACAAAGATACAGGCATCCTTCCTAACTCAGTTGCCGGTGAGGAAGGAAACCACTCAGGGATTTCACCATGAGGCCAATGGTGACTTTAAAACAGTTACAGAGTTTAATGGCCGTGATAGGAGAAAACTGAGGATGGATCAACACATTGCAGTTATTAGAGAATACTAACATAAATGACAGAGTGAAAAGAAGGAAGCCTGTACAGAATAACAATATTGTTTGCAATAAGGCACTAAAGTAAAACTCCCAAAAAATTGGCAAAGAAATGAACTATATCCTGAATACAAAGCGTTATGTTTGGGGCAAATCCAATACAACACATCATTGAGTACCACTCTTCATATTTTCAAGCATGGTGGTGGCTGAATCATGTTATGGGTATGCATGTCATCGGCAAGGACTAGTCAGTTTTTTTAGGATACAAATAAATTTAATAGAGCTAAGCACAGGCATAATCCTAGAGGAAAACCTGGTTCAGTCTGCTTTCCAACAGACATTGAGAGACAGATTCACCTTTCAGCAGGACAATAACCTAAAACACAAGGACAAATATAAACTGGAGTTGCTTAACAAGACTAAATTGAATGTTCCTGGGTGGCCTAGTTACAGTCAAAACAGACTTAAGTCTATGGCAAGACTTGAAAATGACTGTCTGGCAATGATCAACAACCAACTTGACAGAGCTTGAAAAATTAAATAATGGGGAAATATTGTGCAATCCAGGTGTACAAAGCTCTTAGAGACTTACCCAGAAAGACTCACAGCTGTAATAGCTGCCAAAGGTGATTCAAACATGTATTGACTCAGGGGGTTGAATACTTCTGTAATCAAGATATATTATTGTTTTATTTTTCATAGATTTTTTTACAAATGTTCTTCCACTTTGATATTGCAGAGTATTTTGTGTAGATCATTGACTAAAAATGATTATTAAATCAATTTTAATCCCACCGTGTAACACATTTTTTGGGGGAAATAGTCAAGGGGTGTGAATGCTTTCTGAAGGCACTGTAAACATAAATTGCACAAGCATGATACATTTATGGATTTTTTCATGTATTGTTTTTGATTTATTAAACCTGACCACCAACCACCCGCCCTTTATCCACACAATATTACATGACCCTAAACCCGCCCGCCCTACGGATATTGCCATGGAGACTGCAGGTTATGAGTCAACCTAGTGTGTGTTTCTGTGTCTGTGCCAGAGTGATTGTGTGTGGGGTAAAAGGCCACCAATCCTACTGGGACACTCTGTACTCTGTTTGTTTGTCATCCCTATTAAGGCGCTGTGTGTGCAATTCTGTGTGTAGTTTTCCCTGGGCTGGAGCCTGGGCACTGAGGCATGGCATGGACCATTACATACATGCTTGGCACTCTGTGCCTGAATGATAACGAGATCTCAGATGGTGCATCTCCTCTCAGCCCATCCTTTCATCCTCACAGCCCCTGGCTAAAATAAAATGTGCAGTTCATACAGGACAAAACCCAGCCCTGCCATGTTCTGTCGACATAACAAACACTCTGTCTCATCAGTATTGATTGGGAGACTTTGAAGTTTGGATTACACCCTCAGCTAGGTCCGAGGGGCTTCCAAAACTCTTCAACTTTGCAGATATCATAATCATTGCACTAGATGTCCCCTTTTGATCTACCAATTTTGATCTACCAATCTGTTCATATGTTGAGTTCCTCTTCTACTCCTAATAATTAAGATCAGGAGTTAGGAAGGATTAGATAATGCACTAGGGAACTCATTTTACCCCTTTGTGTCCTCAGCCTAACCCAACCATGTAAACAAAACATGATAATCAGAGCCTGATACTGACACGTGGAAATTAGACGCAACAACTTGAAAGTGTCGATCTTTGGAGTATTGGTGTGCCAAACCTGCAAGTCCTGAGAAATCCCCTTTTCTTACCAATTGTCTCACCATATTATTCAAGTTCATATCTTCTTGAACCTAACCAGTCAGGCTTCAAGACAGCTCACTCAACTGAGACCGCTCTCCTCTGCGTCACGGAGGCTCTCCACTCTCCAAAGCTGACGTTCTCATCCTCCAAGTTCAATCCACTGCCTTCAACACACGAACCTCAGATCCTCCTCTCCACCATCTCAAGGCTGGGCGTCTCAGGCTCTGCATACTCCTGGATTGCATCCTACCTGGCAGGTTGATCCTACCAGGTGACATGGAGAGGATCTGTGTCTGCACCATGTGCTCTCACTACTGGTGTCCCCCAGTGCTTGGTTCTAGGCCCTCTACTATTTTCTCTATACACCAAGTCACTCGGCTCCATCATATCCTCACAATCAACTACTTTTCTCCTTCCCCCTTCTGAGACCCAGGTGGCGACACGCATCTTTGCGTGCCTGGCAGATATCTCAGCTTGGATGTTGGCCCACCAGCTCAACCTCGGAGCAGCTCTTCCCCCCGGAAAAGGCCTGCCCACTCCAAGACCTCTCCATCACGGTTGACAACTCCACGCTGTCCACCTTCCAGAGTGAAAAAAACCTTGGCATGACCCAACAGCCCGTCGTCCTCTCCAAACCTCAAAGCAGTGACTTGCTCCTGCTCAGCCCAGTCAAAGCTCTTCTTTGTCCTGGCACTGCAATGGTGAAACTGACGCTAGTACAATAGAGTCCCTTCCCATCTTCCGAAAATGTCTGAAACCTTATCTCTTCAAAGAGTATCTTAAATAAGACATAACAAAAAAAACATATTTTCCTACTAGCACTGACGTTGCTGATTACTTCTTAATTGAGGAAGGGGACATGGATCCCCCCACGCTTATCGGCTCCATGCAGATACATTCCCTACTAAATCACATCTGAGTGTGATGTTGTGGTGAGGAAGAATATTTCTTCTAGTCCCTTCTTAGACTGGCAACTTTTCCCCATCAGTGTCAATGATCCGGTGTGGGAATGATATCTTTCCCTAGCACCCCTCAAGGCCTGTATAGACCGTAAAGCAGTCAGTCAGTTTTACTACTGGTTTAAGTCAAAATTCACTGTCTCTCCCTGGTTTCTGATGGTAAAGCTCTTTTAAGTAATCATTTTATAATGAATTACATATGACCTCTTAATGTTTACGGTCTCTGGCCATTGGAGATGTTATGTTGTTTAAAGTAAGTGATTATGACTTCATGTGTCTGATGATAATGAAGATGTCAGGGAAGAATTGTAATAATTGTGTTTTCGACACGTCTCTGGTAAAAAAAAGATGTAGCTCAGAGGGGAGTACAAGATGAACTTAATGTTCCGTCTAAATTTTTATTTATTTGTTCAAGTAAGAGAACTGTAGCTAAGGGTTAGATTTCAGGTGGGCTATAGAGCAAGAAAAATATACTTTATTCCTGAAATATCTCCATGATTATCTTTGTCTTCAGCTCTCTTTGTTCTGTTTCAGCCGATGTCTTTGCATCATCACTCCTTGTCGGAAATAGTTTAATTGAAATGTTATTTCCAGAGTATCTCTTTCACTCTTTCTCTCTGTTTTCTGCTATTTTCCCGCCCTATTGTGGATACCCTGCAGTGTCTTAATGAGATCTCCCGCTAGCTGTCTCTCTGCCAGTCTCCTTATCCCCTCTCCGTCCTCTTACTGTGTCCCTTACAACACGTGTTTCTTTGGGGGACAGCAGGCTGTAGGAGACCACCACATTCCACAGATGGATAGCCTATGGTGAACTACTGCTTCTCCTGTGGAATAAGAAGTCGCCCACATTGTCTTTAAACGAACTACAACTTAGAAGGTGAGGCATTTGCTTAGAAATTATTTGTGAAGCGTTCATGTAGGTCTTATGAAGGGCTTATGAAGGCTTAATTAAGCCTCCATAGGTTATACACTACACGACAAAAAATACGTGGACAACTGCTCTTCGAACATCGCATTTCAAAATCATGGGCATTATTATGGAGTTGGTCCCCCTTTGCTGCTATAACAGTCTCCACTCTTCTGGGAAGGTTTTCCACAAGATGTTGGAACATTTCTTTCATTCAGCCACAAGAACATTAGTGAGGTCGCGCAATGATGTTGGCCGATTAGGCCTGGCTCGCAGTCGGCATATCAATTCATCCCAAAGGTGTTTGATGGGGTTGAGGACAGGGCTCTGTGCAGGCCAGTCAAAGCTCCCGACAAACAGTTATTGTGCTGATGTTGCTTCCAGAGGCAGTTTGGAACTCTGTAGTGACTGTTCTTGTGTGGCCTAACACTTCGCGGCTGAGCCGTTGTTGCTCCTAGAAGTTTCCACTTCACAATAACAGTAGACCGGGGCTGCTCAAGCAGGGGAGACATCTGACATACTGATTTGTTGGTAAGGGAAGACCCCCATGAAATGGACAAAAATGAATGGCAACTTATTGCCATTGGGCAAAACATATACACCATCGCAAATACCACTCAAATGGACGGCAGTTCATCCCAACCTTATGGCAAGTGGCATATGGCAAATGCCAAGTGTCATACAACAAAAATCCCAAAGATGGCGAGGCGCTCCACCGTAGATTTTCATATTGCAAAAAGTGCTTTCTGGACCGTTTTTCATTTTTTATATATATATATATATATATATATATATATATATAAAACAACTGTATGAACATACTTGTCTTATTTTATTGAGTTTGTCCATCAGGCCTATGTTTTGTCCATTTGCAATATATGATCATAGAAAGTCAAAAGTCAGTGAACCATGGCCAAATGGCATAGGAAATGTCCAAATGCCATACATACGTATTGAAAGTACCAAATCAGGATGTTATATCCATTTGCCATATATGACCATAGGAAGTCGGTTTCCGAACCCAAAAGTCAGTGAACCATGTCCAAATGGCATAAGAAATGTCCAAATGCCATACATTCGTTTTGAAAGTACCAAATCAGGATGTTATGTCCATTTGCCATATATGATCATAGGAAGTCGGCTTCCGAACCCAAAAGTCAGTGAACCATGTACAAATGGCATAATAAATGTCAAAATGGCATTTATACTGACCAAATTATATATATCACCATGTTAAGCCCTGAATCAACCTAGAAGGTCTATTTATCATGTTTGATCATAGGGAGTCATAGGAAGTAAGAATTTGGTGCAATGAGAGAGAAGTGGGACTCTGTCGTTTTTTTAAAGATGTTTTGAAAAAACGTCCAAAATGACCAGAGGCGCCCCTATTGGATGGGCACGGGTGGGGGGTGCTCCCTACCCGGCCATGGACCCCTTGCACCCCCCTAAAGGCATTAAAAGATTTTTTTTAAATGTGCTCCTGGAAACCATTTCCGATCACCAGGTACACGGCTGTCCATTTGCAATGTCTTACAATGGGCATTTACCATCACAAATTTGACGTGCTCTAATATACTGCAGAAATGCCCAACTGACTGGCCCGTTGAACTCGGGATGGCCGGACAGTGATAGTGGTTCCTCTCCATCGCTCGTTGGTGTTGATTTCAGCATGTTAAATCTCTAGCCACTTAAAAAATAGGAATTGGATGTAACAAATGTATCACTAGCCACTTTAAACAATTTTGTATATAATATTTACATATCCGACATTACTCATATCAAATGTATACACTGTACTCTAAACCATCTACTGAATCTTGCCTATGCCGTTCGGCCATCGACTCAAATCTCTAGCCACTTTAATAATTACAATTGGATGAAATAAATGTATCACTAGCCACTTTAAACAATGCCATTTATGTAATGTCTACATATCCTACATTACTCATCTCATATGTATATACTGTACTCCATACCATCTACTGCATCTTGCCTACGTCGATCAGCCATCGCTCATCCATATATTTATATGTACATACTCGTATTCATTCCTTTACTCTTGTGTGTATAAGGTAGTTGTTGTGAATTTGTTAGATTACTTGTTAGATACTACTGCATGGTCGGAACTAGAAGCACAAGCATTTCGCTACACTCGCATTAACATCTGCTAACCATGTGTATGTGACAAATAAAATTTGATTTTGATTTGATTTAACCGATTTTTGTACTCTGACGTCCTTGGGTAGGTGGAGGGAGTCTGGAAGGGCATTTAGGAATCTTAGAGTTGTCCGAGAATTTATAGCACAGCCTTAATGATTCTTGGTTGTGGTCTGAGCAGATTATTTGTTGGGATTGCAAACGTTATAAAAATGGAGGACCGATAGTCCAGTATTATGTAGCAAAACATTTAGATCCACAAAATGTATTCCACGGGACAAAACTAGATCCAGGCAAGGACTGTGGCAAGGAGTAGGTCCGGAGACGTGTTGGACAAAACCCAATGAGCCGATGATGGCTCTGAAAGCCTTTTGGAGTGGGTCTGTGGACTTTTCCATGTGAATATTAAAGTATTCTGCCATGACTATAAGTTACGATAGGAATTCAGGGAACTCAGTGAGGAACGCTGTATACAGCCCAGGAGGCCTGTAAACAGTAGCAATAATAACTCAACTGGCTAGTTTGCCTGTCTGTAAAGAAAAGGGTGGGGCTGTGTGGTTCCTCAATTAAAAGTTTTGAGTTTATGCCGTGACCATTTGTGGTAGATGGTGGTAAATTGCATAATTCTGTCATTACACCACACTATCAAAAGGAGGAGTAGAATGCTGATCTATCGGCAGGGTTGGGTAGGTTACTTTCTAAATGTAATCCATTACAGTTACTAGTTACCTGTCCAAAATTGTAATCAGTAACGTAACATTTGGATTACCCTAACTCAGTAATGTAATCTGATTACATTCAGTTACTTTTATATTTCTTTCCCCTTAAGAGGCATTAGAAGAAGACAAAAATGTAAGTTACCAATTGAATGACATCTATTGCAGGATAAATCAATGTTAAAGTTTACATATCTGGCCATATATGGATGTTAAATTTAACTTTATGAGTTGGTTATGTAGGCTTCTTCATACCCATCGCTTTCTACTACATATAATAATACGATGAATTTATATCTTTACATAAAAACCAAAGTCTATCAGAATTCCAGTCATTCCAATAAATGTTATACCCCCTGATCTTCAAGAATAGGACTTGGAAATATGGAAGTATAGATTAGCCAAATTGTTTTACCTGAACATAATCCCAAAATGTTGGATTTATTAGCCAGCCCTACCCTGTTGTTTATGATTTTGTTGTCATGGAGGACTGATTGTGTTCATTGATTCGAATTGAAAAATAAATGCTGCGCTCATGGAATGGAATGCTTTGAGCACGACTAAAAAGTGCTATTAACATGTGAAAAATGAATGCCATATGCTGCATTTGCTATAGGCCTATTGTCAACTTTTTTGGGGGAGACACTTTGAAATCTTGATAATATGCAGCTGTTTGAAGGGCAAATCCACAAAATGGTCGCCCCTCCTCCGTTTGGGTAAAAGCTGAGGGATAGGCCTGGAGAAATGTAACCACTCTCAGATTAATATATAGTGCTATGGATGCAAGGACTGACCATCCATTATATCAAAATTATTGTTTTAACCATGTTATAAGGCTATACAGTGTTTGTTTACATTGACGATGTGAGTGTGACAATTGAACTAAGCTCATGAGGCATTTATAAGTTATGTTCTTCAATAATCCATGGATATGTATATATATATATATATATATATATATATATATATTTATTTATAGGGGTTGATTCATTTTTCGTTAAGGTAAATCTGGTCTGTGATATTGAGCTAGAAATGTACAACTTTAGAGTACTCAAGCATCAAATACATTGCAAGTTTTCCCTTTTTTTGCCATTAGGCTACACTTTACAATAGGACTCAACTCTGACTGACCGCAGCATCTATCGGTAGTCTAAACTGTGGCACAAATTGGGGGATTTTTCACACCTAGCCGAGCTATTAGACTATCCTTTTCTAAAATAATGGAAGTGTGAATGTTCGCCAGTCTCTCTCCTAACGCACTAGAGTTCTGCATCAAAAAAAAAATGCCTGATGCCTGGAGTTTAGAGAGAACTTGGGTAAATAAAATGGCGCAATTACACTTGACATGTGGACTGACAATTTTTGAAAAATAGGATACTTGTGCCTTACAGCCCATTACATAAACGGAGAGTGGATGTTATCCACCACGGAGTGGGACAGTGGAGCTCAAAACTGCAGATAACATAAGGCCAGCTATTGTGAAAGAATACTTGTGGATCTTGTTGATTTCCTCTTTTCCTTCAAAAGGCCTACTGTCCACCTGGTCATTGTGTGGTTCCAAAGGATAAAGCCTCACCTTCAAATGGATGTGTGGTTTCAGAAAGAAGCCAGCTGCACATTCTTTTTTTGCACAGCAATTTGAAGAAATCCAGTGATGAATGGACAGTTTTTTAAGTTATTGTTTTAGTATATTTCTTTGTTGGCTCTTTAAAGCGATTGGAGATGTCAATGTGCCGCATTGCATTGTGGAAAAAAATATATATCTGTTCTTAATTCATGGCATGGTTTCTTTTTAGCCAAATGTTGAATAGACATGCAGACAAATTAATGAATGCAGGAAAATAGGAATAATAACCTACTCTCTGTAGTCATAAAAACAATTAGGCTAAATAAATGGACATTATTTTGTTGGGTAAAGGATCGGCTCTCGGAACTCATTAAGAGGTGGGTTCTATCTTCAGTATAATCATTCATTCAGAAGGTTGCAATAAATTAAATTAGGTTACCAGGTTCGTTTTTCACTAGGTTATAATAACCCATGCCTTCTAGGAATGTTATAAAGTCCAAAAGTTATGGGTGGAATTAGAAATTTGGCTTTCAGAAGTATTACATTGGAAATTTACTTTTAATCCGTCTGTCTGCATATTTCAAGACATGGCATATAAGGGTGCAGTGCGATGAGTTGGACAATACTTTTCTCGTCAATCATCTTGAAAAAACGTAGAAATACTTAGAAACTGAAAATCGACCAATGCCTTTAAATGCTTTATTATCCAAATGTTGAAAGTGCGTGTGGGCGATGGAGAGAAACAAAATGGTGAAGTTTGAGGCCATGTGGAGGAGAGTGATGCGGGCGCTGGAGATGGGGGTGTGAGCAGGTGGGTCTGGGCAGGTGTGATGTAGTTGTCGTTTGTATGTGTATGTTTTGTATTGTCTAAAAATATCAAATAAAATCTTACAAAAAAAAGATAAGCTTGCAACACGCATCTGATTATTCATTATGAATAGGATTTATTTGATTAATTTAGTTTACATTCTTCATTGTAACCACAATGTCACAAAAAATTTAACACACAGCATGAGCAGATTAACTTGGTCAAAACATTTCTTTATTAAAGACTATCAGAAAGAATGTTGGTATTTATTTATTTTGATCCAAAGCCACGAATGAGTGAGTCACTGAGCTTTATGGTGACAAATATAGCTTTATGCTGTGATATAGCCTACAAAACAGGCCAAGCCTAAACAAATATATTAAATTGCCTAAATAAACTAGTACATTTCATAAATAAATGAAGTAGCTCACGTCTTGAAAATATGGGCAAACTTTTTCCCCTCCCTATCCTCGCTGGACTCTCTTTCATTCAGTTTCTTCTTCACATCAGCAAATAAAAACACACTTCATATGGAGTGGCTATCACTCTTTCACACTGTGGTAAATAAAGAGTTTGTTATTTATAATTATTTCTGTCTGTTTTTAGAAGGAGAGAAACTAAAAGCCCACCGTGCCTATTTTTCTAAAATCGTCAGTCCACATGTCAAATGTAATTGCGCCATTATATTGACCTAAGTTCTCAATCAACTCTGGGCCTACCTGCCAGCTATTTATTTTTTGCCTGATGCAGGACTCTAGTGCCAGAGAAGAGAAACTCTTGGATTGAAACATTCACACCTCCATTAATTTATGAAAATATAGTCAATTTGTGCCACGGTTCAGACTACCGATAGACAGGGTTGGGGAGTAACGGATTACATGATTACATGTAATCCGTTACATATAAGGAATTACAAAAAACAGTAACTGTAATCCGTTACGTTACCAGCTAAAATATTGTAATCAGATTACAGATACTTTTGAAAAAATAGATGATTACTTTTAAATTCAGAAAGGATGTTCGTGAAAAAAATCTTTGACACCATTCAAATCAACATTGAAAAAAGTTTAAATTTGTTCCACCTGAGCGAGTATGACCACAAGTCAGAGACCACTATGATGACACATCAAATGCGTTTGATGGATCGTGGGAAAAGAGAAGGAATAGGCTTTTGTAGGCTACAGTCCAAGCTATGCCTTCCAATGGTGCGGCTGCTGTCGGCATCCAAAGATTTTCCAACTTGAATAAACGCTTGGAGGTAAGGATGACAGCAGTGGTGTAGTCTACGGTGATACGGATATCACTTATATTTACCTAGCGCATTGATGTGAATCACACTGCTACTCTCTCATTTAGCTATTCGTGCCTTACGGATTGTGGTTGTTGTGGATGGCTGTTCACAAATCTAAATGTGTGTTTGAACCGAATAATGGTTGAATTCAAGAAGTTTAAGCTGTCAATCAATCATTGTTTTTGAAACCAGTGGACAGCCGGTGAAAAATGTTCTCTTGCAGCAGGTGCTTAGTGCCGATCCCAGCCTATGGAACTAAATTGGGGCTTTTATTGCTCAATCTACATATATGTATACATATATATATATATATATACAGTTGAAGTCAGAAGTTTACATGCACTTAGGTTGGAGTCATTAAAACTCGTTTTTCAACCACTCCACAAATTTCTTGTTAACAAACTATAGTTTTCACAAGTCGGTTAGGAGATCTATTTTGTGCATTACACAAGTAATTTTTCCAACAATTGTTTACAGACAGATTATTTCACTTATAATTCACTGTATCACAATTCCAGTGGGTCAGAAGTTTACATACACTAAGTTGACTGTGCCTTTCAACATTTTGAAAATTCCAGAAAATGATGTCATGGCATTAGAAGCTTCTGATAGGCTAATTGACATAATTTGAGTCAATTGGAGGTGTAACTGTGGATGTATTTCAAAGTCTACCTTCAAACTCAGTGCCTCTTTGCTTGACATCATGGGAAAATCAAAAGAAATCAGCCAAGACCTCAGAAAAGAAATTGCCACCATGGGACCACACAGCCGTCATGCCACTCAGGAAGGAGACGCATTCTGTCTCCTAGAGATGAATGTACTTTGGTGCGAAAAGTGCAAATCAATCCCAGAACAACAGCAAAGGACCTTGTGAAGAAGCTGGAGGAAACAGGTACAAAAGTATCTATATCCACAGTAAAACAAGTCCTATATCGACATAACCTGAAAGGCCGCTCAGCAAGGAAGAAGCCACTGCTCCAAAACTGCCATAAAAAGCCAGACTATGGTTTGCAACTGCACATTGGGACAAAAATCTTACTTTTTGGAGAAATGTCCTCTGGTCTAATGAAACAAAAATAGAACTGTTTGGCCATAATGACCATCATTATGTTTGGAGGGAAAAGGGGGAGGCTTGCAAGCCGAAGAACACCATCCCAACCGTGAAGCATGGGGGTGGCACCATCATGTTGTGGGGGTGCTTTGCTGCAGGAGGGGCTGGTGCACTTCACAAAATAGATGGCATCATGAGGATGGAAAATTATGTGGATATATTGAAGCAACATCTCAAGACATCAGTCAGGAAGTTAAAGCTTGGTCGCAAATGGGTCTTCCAAATGGACAATGACCCCAAGCATACTTCCAAAGTTGTGGCAAAATGGCTTAAGGACAACAAAGTCAAGGTATTGTAGTGGCCATCACAAGGCCCTGACCTCAATCCTGTAGAAAATGTGTGGGCAGAACTGAAAAAGCTTCTGCGAGCAAGGATGCTTACAAACCTGACTCAGTTACACCAGCTCTGTCAGGAGGAATGGGACAAAATTCCCACAATTTATTGTGGGATGCTTATGGAAGGCTACCCGAAACGTTTGACCCAAGTTAAACAATTTAAAGGCAATGCTACCAAATACTAATTGAGTGTATGTAAACTTCTGACTCACTGGGAATGTGATGAAAGAAATAAAAGCTGAAATAAATCATTCTCTCTACTATTATTCTGACATTTCACATTCTTAAAATAAAGTGGTGATCCTAACTGACTTAAGACAGGGAATTTTTACTAGGATTAAATGTCAGAAATTGTGAAAAATGTTGTTAAATGTATTTGGCTAAGGTGTATGTAGACTTCCGACTTCAGCTGTACAGTGGGGAAAAAAAGTATTTAGTCAGCCACCAATTGTGCAAGTTCTCTCACTTAAAAAGATGAGAGAGGCCTGTAATTTTCATCATAGGTACACTTCAACTATGACAGACAAAATGAAGAAAAAAAATCCAGAAAATCACATTGTAGGATTTTTAATGAATTTATTTGCAAATTATGGTGGAAAATAAGTATTTGGTCAATAACAAACGTTTATCTCAATACTTTGTTATATACCCTTTGTTGGCAATGACAGAGGTCAAACGTTTTCTGTAAGTCTTCACAAGGTTTTCACACACTGTTGCTGGTATTTTGGCCCATTCCTCCATGCAGATCTCCTCTAGAGCAGTGATGTTTTGGGGCTGTCGCTGGGCAACACAGACTTTCAACTCCCTCTAAAGATTTTCTATGGGGTTGAGATCTGGAGACTGGCTAGGCCACTCCAGGNCAGATTCAGTCTTCCCAACCTGGTGCAGGTCTACAATTTTGTTTCTGGTGTCCTTTGACAGCTCTTTGGTCTTGGCCATAGTGGAGTTTGGAGTGTGACTGTTTGAGGTTGTGGACAGGTGTCTTTTATACTGATAACAAGTTCAAACAGGTGCCATTAATACAGGTAACGAGTGGAGGACAGAGGAGCCTCTTAAAGAAGAAGTTACAGGTCTGTGAGAGCCAGAAATCTTGCTTGTTTGTATGTGACCAAATACTTATTTTCCACCATAATTTGCAAATAAATTCATTAAAAATCCTACAATGTGATTTTCTGGATTTTTTTTCCTCATTTTGTCTGTCATAGTTGAAGTGTACCTATGATGAAAATTACAGGCCTCTCTCATCTTTTTAAGTAAGAGAACTTGCACAATTGGTGGCTGACTAAATACTTTTTTTCCCCACTGTATATATTAATTTATTATAATCCACATAATATTTCAAATGAAGTTCGCTGTAGTGAAAAGGAGACTGCATGCTAAAGACAATCAGAAAGAATGTGTCTTTAACCCTGCATTATATTTAACCTTTTTTGAACAAAAGCAAAGAATGAGTGAGTCACTCAGCCCTATGCTGTTCCTGCTTCTGTTGCCTATTTGAGTGTTTGTTTAATATCCTACTATCACCAAGCCTCATGCAATCGCAAAATGTTGGAAAAGCAATTTAGAATATAAAATATATTTCAATTTGTTTAACACTTTTTTGGTTACTACATGATTCCGTATGTTATTTCATAGTTTTGATGTGTTCACTATTATTCTACAATGTAGAAAACAGTAAAAATAAAGAAAAACCCTTGAATGAATAAGTGCTCTAAAACTTTTGACCTGTAGTGTATATCCACTAGGCTAATAAATAATCACATTTTTCCTTTTGATTATTTAATTTACCTATATCATGTTATATCAAGTTATCCCTTTAGAGCACATGCTAATGTATTATCATTGAATTTGAATGAACTGAATGATGAGGAAGAAGAAGAAGAGAGTGTTTGAATTTAGAACAAAAATGTATTACATTTACTTGTGGAATGTTACCAAATAGATAACAACAATAGAAATAATAATCTGATGGCATTGGTAGAGAGTCAGGTGGAGAATGCAGTGAAAGTGCACTGCCAAAGATGCTTCAACAAAGTACTGAATAAAGGGTCTGAATACTTATGTAAATGTTATATTTCAGTACGCAACAACGCTGTGGGCCAGGTGTAATTAGTTTAGTAGCCTTTCCAATAAATTGGAATACAAAAGAAGCCATTCACCCTTGATAGGCTATCAGCAGGACAATAGACTCTTGCAGAGTTTAGGGACTTTAAATGTATTAATGAATGTTTGCGAGGCATGTCACTTCACTCATCTCTTTGCATAGCCCACCACATGCACTGTTTTCTAAAGCAGCAAATGGGGAACCAACTCCAAATGAATGCCCATGATTTTGGAATGAGATGTTAGACGAGCAGATGTCCACATACTTTTGGTCATGTACTGTATCTCTGTTCACTCGCTTCATATTACCTGATCGCTTCTCATCGCACTTCTTTCAGTTTTCAAAAGCAACTACTGTAGTTTAAACACTGACCACAACCAGACAACTACTGACCACAACCACACAACTACTGAACCACACAACTATTGAACCACACAACTACTGAACACAACCACTGACCACAACCACAACCACAACTACACAATGAATGACCACACAACTACTGACCACAACAACACAACTACTGACCATAACTACTGACCACAACTACAAAACACAACTCCTGACCACAACCACTGACCACAATCACACATCTACTGACCACAACTGCAGACAACAACCACACAACTACTGACCACAACCATAACAGTTTGTAAGTCAAACCGTTCACTACAGACGTTCGATACAATCCGCTACAGACGTTTTTGTGAGAAGAGCGATTTTTTTAATGTCTCATGGTCTTACAAACATCTATCTAGCTCCACCTTTCACCGCAGAAGTGCGACACTGGCGGTTGTTGTGTATTGTATTGAGATGCAACCAATGTAAAATAAACAGATATCTGGCTTAAACTGACAGATTTGGATGGGGATCTTTTTATCATGGAACTTAGATTGACGCACTGGTGTGTCAATTGACTCTAGGGGGTTAAAGAAGGATTTCGAAGCCTTGGGACAATTGAGTTATGGATTGAGTATGTATGCCATTCAGAGGGTGAATGGGCAAGACATTTACAGTGCATTCGGAAAGTATTCAGACCCTTTGACTTTTTCCACATTTGTTACATTTCATACTTATTCTAAAATTGATTAAATATGATTTTTTTCTCATCAATCTACACACAATACCCCATAATGACAAAGCGAAAACGGGTTTATAGAAATGCCTTATTTAAATAAGTATTCAGACACTTTGCTATGAGACTCGAAATTGAGCTCAGGTGCATCCTGTTTTTTATTGATCATCCTTGAGATGTTTTTACAACTTGATTGGAGTCCACCTGTGGTAAATTAAATTGATTGGACATGATTTGGAAAGGCACACACCTGTCTATATAAAGGTCACACAGTTGACAGTGCATTTCAGAGCAAAAACCAAGCCATGAGGTCGAAGAAATTATCCGTGGAGCTCCGAGACAGGATTGTGTCAAGGCACAGATCTGGGGAAGGGTACCAAAAAATGTCTGCAGCATTGAAGGTCACCAAGAACACAGTGGCCTCCATCATTCTTAAATGGAAGAAGTTTGGAAACACCACCTGGTCAAACTGCGCAATCGGGGGAGAAGGGCCTTGGTCAGGGAGGTGACCAAGAACCCGAATGTCACTCTGACAGAGCTACAGAATTCCTCTGTGGAGATGAGAAAACCTTCCAGAAGGACAACCATCTCTGCAGCACTCCACCAATCAGGGCGGCAGGTAGCTTCGTGGTTAGAGCGCTGGACTCTGTGATTGAGGGGTTGGGTTAAATGCAGAAGACACATTTCAGCTGAAGGCATTCAGTTGTACAACTGACTAGGTACCCCCCTTTCTTTCTTTCTTTCTTTCTTTCTTTCTTTCTTTCTTTCTTTATGGTACAGAGAGAACCTGCTCCAGAGCGCGTAGGATCTCAGACTGGGGCGAAGGTTCACCTTTCAACAGGATAACAACCCTAAGCACACAGCCAAGACAACACAGTAGTGGCTTTGGGACAAATCTGTGAATGTCCTTGAGTGGCCCAGCCAGAGCCCGGACTTGAACCCGATAGAATATCTCTGGAGATACCTGAAAATAGCTGTGCAGTGACGCTGCCCATCCAACCTGAAAGAACTTGAGAGGATCTGCTGTCACGTCCTGGCCATAGAGAGCCCTCGCACGCACCCTGAGGTGCGAGTCATCAGTCCGGTGAGACCTGTGCCGGCTCCTCGCACCAGACCTTCAGTGTGTCCTCTCAGTCTGGTGACTCCTGCACCGGTTCCCCGCACGCGCCCTGAGGTGCGTGTAATCAGTCCGGTGAGACCTACGCCGGCTCCACGCACCAGGCGTCCAGTGCGCCTCTTCAGTCCGGTGAATCCTGTGCCGGCTCCCCGCACACGCCCTGAGGTGCAAGTCATCAGTCTGGTGAGACCTGTGCCGGCTCCTCGCACCAGACCTCCAGTGCGCCTTCTCAGCCCGGTACGTCCCGCACCGGAGTTGCCGCCAATGCGAGCTGCCCACCCGAACCCTCCCCAGCTTGTTCAAGTTTTGCGGCCAGAGTCCGCGCCTTTGGGGGGGGTACTGTCACGTCCTGGCCCAAAAAAACTGTTTTTGCGTTGTCATTATGGGATATTGTGTGTAGATTGATAAGGGAAAAACATATTTAATCCATTTTAGAATAAGGCTGTAACGTAACAAAATGTGGAGAAAGTCATGGGGTCTGAATAATTTTTTTATGCACTGAACTGCAAGCACAATAGCAGTATTTGCAAAACAAAAGACCACCCGATTTATAGAAATCATTATAATATATACAGTGCCAGTCAAAAGTTTAGACACACCTACTCATTCAAGGGTTTTACAATTTTTTTTACTATTTTCTACATTGTAGAATAATAGTGAAGACCTCAAAACTATGAAATAACATGTAGTTACCAAAAAAGTGTTAAACAAATCAAAATATATTTTATATTTTAGATTCCACCCTTTGCCTTGATGACAGCTTTGCACACTCTTGGCATTCTCTCAACCAGCTTCATGAGGAATACTTTTCCAACAGCTATCAATCCTTCCAATCCAAATGAGCTTTTCTTTCAAAAACAAGGACATTTCTAAGTGACCCCAAACTTTTGAACGGTAGTGTATTTTGTTTTATTTAAACTTTTTTGGCTAAAACATGATTCCATATGTCTTATTTCATAGTTTGGATGTCTTCACTATTATTCTACAATGTAGAATAAGTAAAAATAAAGAAAAACCCTTGAATGAGTAGGTGTGTCCAAACATTTGACTGGTACTGTTATTTTGCCAGGTAAGCCTACTTTGCAGTTAACATATAATTTGGAAAGTTTTATGAGAAAGCCTTTAGAAATGACTGTTTCTGCGTCGCTAACTGGCTACACAAAGTGGTAGACACAGGCATTCCCATGGCGTTGCTTCTTCAGAAAGTTGAAATACATATCACTGATGCGTTCCTTGATATTCTTTTCATGTAGGCTTTGGATTGAACGAATCTGCTCTCGCTTTTTTCTCTACGGCCTGTTATTACAACAATTATTATCTGTGTGATTTTTTTTCCTGGTCGCACTGGTGTTCCCAAAATAAAATGTCAGGTTGCATAGCAAAGTACTGTATCTATGAGCATATTCAACCAAAATGGTCACACTTTAGAGCCCTGGTTGTAATCATTTAGATTTGCTATGTCCTCCCACTTCTTCAACATCAAAATCTCCTCTTGAACAAATTCAATAACGCACATGGATTTCTCTGCTAATAATCAAGGGCTTCTGTCAAATCAAATAATTGTATAGTGCATACGTTATTTTCAGTCCTTGATTATGTAACATGGGCAATATATTCTATGTAGCGGAGGCTAGATTCTCTCCATCTCTCAGATTTTGGTTTTTCTGTAACACTGTGTAAGAATCAGCAAATGACCCACGTTTAGATGCATTCAGTGTACCAGTACATATGTATCTGGTGAGCTGTGTCTAGTGTGGTAATTCAATCATCCAGAGGAGTGCTTTCATTCAACCTCCCTTATTAACCTATAATTACCATGCAGTCACTCGCATCATTAAGCCTGACCTTTAGAGCTTGACCCCTGACATTGGCTATTCAAGACGAGCGTCTGTAATGAAAGTTGACCATGTATGTCTGGCGAGTGATGAATTGATTCCCGTGACGTTTTTATTGTTCCTGCTGTCAGCGTGTGTGTGTTATTGCTGTGACGACACTGCATGTTGGACTGATAAGGATAGGGCAGAGCGGTTGCATACATGAAAGACAGAACGACAGGCAACTAACGGCTGTCTGTAAGTAATCTGTTTCTATCCAACACTGATAGTCCTGGTCTGTTTTAACCAGCCAAGCCCTACTGAACTGATAACAACATGTTTGGCCCCAGAATGACACCAGAGGAAAGGGGGAGAGGGAGGAGATTTAGGGCTGGAGTGATATTTTCCCAGTCTGGTTTTATCAAAGCATGTACATTTATTTTCTCAGCATTTTTATGATTTCAGTTAAGAAATGTTGATGCTTGTGAGTTGACCAGGAAAAAACATGGGGAATAGTCACCTCATCCTCTACCACGTCAGCTATCAATCCCTCCAATCCAATCTTGACCTCAATGCCACATTATGGCATGATATGGCAGATACACAAGGTTTATGTGTAAAACCCTGGTAGAGACTGATGCTTAGGGTGCGGAAATGTATTCTTCCCCTACAGTTCTCAATTTTATCCTTTGTAATTCAAATCAAACTAATTACTCTTGGAACCTATTTGTCTGGTGCTGCTACCCTTTCCGTTTAGCTCATGTCCAAAGCTGCCCGGATAATGAAATTTGAGATGTCCAACTTGTGACTCATGCCTTTGCCATGAAAGCTTTAGAAGGTCACATTAGATGGGGATTTCCATAAGGCCATCTACCCTGCTGCTATTCACAATATGGCTTTCCACCCTTCTATTTATCTCTTATGTAGAATGTCAGAATGGTACATACCTGCTAGAGCCCTCTTGCAAATTCAATATAGACCTCATGATAGAGAATGCAGTGACGGCCCACTGGGCACAGACGTCAGTTAAACTTCTAGTTTTGATTGACATTTGGTTCAGTTGTCAACTAATGTGAATTCAACATGAAATCACAAAACATTTCATTCGATTTAGGTTAAAAGTTGGGAGAAAAAAATATGAAATTCCCATACGTTCATAACTTTTCACCACGTTGATTCATCGTCATCACATTAATTGTTTTGTTGAAATGACATGGAAACAACATTGATTCAACCAGTTTTCGCCCAGTGGGGGTGGGGTGGGGGGGGGGGGCACTTTTCATGACGACTGATTGTGCTTGGTAAGTGTTGCACCTAAGACTTATGTGGGACAGGTGAAAGCGTCTAATTGAAACAACAACCTGAGAAGGCAATCAATGATTTACACTGGTGCTGAGAGCCCTGCATGCCTCGCGAGGTCCCTATTATTCGATTTCATATAATCTGATAACCCTGATTCATCTTCTCCATTTCAAATGTTCAGGCTTGGATCAATGGCTCTGCCTCCCACACATCGCTGTGGAAACTGGGGAGAGAGGTCACAGCCACTGACATTCCCCTTCCATCAACACATGCACAGTCTTGTAATGTACTGAATTAGCTAACATGACTGAAACACTTACTGCAAGACTTTGAGCGAGACAAAATGTCTGTTTACGCCAATGGTTGTGAGTGCTGTTCTTCTTTGGTTTTCCTGGTAGATACCTTCAAAAAGACCCTCCTTCCTCTCTGGAGGGAGTGACAGTGTGTCATAATTTAGGGTGACTTTAAGACATGGAATCAAATATATTGATTTCACCTTTAATTGTGTCAAAATGGCCTAGAAGTATTGTGGTATAGTAGTCAAATGATACTACCTACTCTGCAGTATTGTTGTGAAGGAAGGAGAATGTAAAGTGGAGATAGAGTGAATAAACAGGGCAAAGTGGGTGTAGCTATGAACCAAAAGCCGGGACACTACACAGTAATGAGACCCAAAAAATCAAGGCACCAACATTATAGAAACAAGGAAAGTGAAAAATCATAATTTGCAGATGTTATTGCGGGTGTAGTGAATTGCTTGTGTTCCTAGCTCCAACAGTGCATTAGTATCTAACAATTCACAACAATACACACAATTCAGAAGTAAAATAATGGAATCTAAGGTACATGGTTGAGTAACCGGGTGGTATCCAGCTAGTGATGGCTATTTAACAGTCTGATGGCCTTGAGATAGAAGCTGTTTTTCAGTCTCTCGGCCCCAGCTTTGATGCACCTGTACTGACCTCGTCTTCTGGATGATAGCGGGTTGAACAGGCAGTGATCATGATCTTTTTGTCCTTCCTGTGACATCGGGGGCAGTAGGTGTCCTGGAGCGCAAGCAGTGTGCCCCCGGTGATGTGTTGGGCAGACCGCACCACTCTGGAGAGCCCTGCGGTTGCGGGCGTTGCAGTTGCCGTACCAGGCAGTGATACAGCCCAACCGGATTCCCTCAATTCTGCATCTGTAAAAGTTTGTGAGGGTCTTAGGGGCCAAGCCAAATTTTTTTAGCCTCCTGAGGTTGAAGAGGCGCTGTTGCGCCTTCTTCACCACACTATCTGTGTGGGTAGACCAATTCAGATTGTCAGTGATGTGTACGCTGAGGAATTTGGAGCTTTTCACCTTCTTGACTACAGTCCGGTCGATGTGGATAGGGGTATTCTCCCTCTGCTGTTTCCTGAAGTCCAAGATCAGCTCCTTTGTTTTGTTGACGTTAAGTGAGAGGTTGTTTTCCTGGCATCACTCCGCCAGGGCCCTCAACTCCTCCCAGTAAGCTGTCTTGTCATTGTTGGTAATCAGGCCTACTACTGTTGTGTCGTCTGCAAACTTTATGATTTAGTTGGAGGCCTGAGTTGCCACATAGTCATGGGTGAACAGGGAGTAGAGGAGGGGGCTGAGCACACAACCTTGTTTGGCTCCTGTGTTGAGGATCAGAGAAGTGGAGGTGTTGTTTCCTACCTTCACCACCTGGGGGTGGCCCGTCAGGAAGTCCAGGACCCAGTTGCAGAGGGTGGGGTTCACACCCAGGGAAACAAGTTTAACTTCTTAGGGAGCGGCTGCATAGGTGACGGTTTTGGAGAGTCTGGCGTGCCCAAAGTAAAATGCCTGCCACTCAGGCCCAGAAAATAGGATATGCACATAATTAGTACTATTGGATAGGAAACACTCTGAAGTTTCTAAGTGTTATAATAATGTATGTGAGTATAACAGAACTGATATAGCAGGCGAAAACCAGAGGAAAATCCATCCAGATTTGCATTTTTTTTTGTAAATGACCATCTTCTCCATTGTGCCTAATGCATACAATGTTATGTAGGACTGAGACTGCAGTACCTATGGCTTCCACTAGATGTCAACAGCCTTTATACAAAGACAAAAAATTCTAGGAGTAACCAGAATGGATAGGAACAGGAAGAAGTCAGGGGACCACTTTTGTAAACAAGGTTTGACGCGCGCGAGATTGTGAACACGCACCACTTTATTTTTCTTTTCTATTGTTTACGTTATCATCCGGTTGAAATATTACAGCAAATATACACAAAAGGATACCTAAGGATACATTAAAAATGATGTTTGATTTGTTTGTAGAAAGTGTATAGGTATAATTTGAACGTGTTCTCTTCACGATTTATGGATATAATAAATGACTTTTTCTAACAAAAGAACCATTGGATGTCTTCGTTGGACACTTGGGAAGCCCTCAGCAGTTCTTCGAAAGGTAAGGGAATTTATATTAGCGATTTTTGAGACCCGCGTTGGTTATGGATTTATGCTAATGCATAAAATATGAGAGGGGCTATCCTCAAACAATCAAATGTTGTGCATTCGCCGTAAAGCCTTTTTGAAATCTGACAACGCTGTGATATTGCCAAGAATCAGAGCTTTTGATGACTATGCAACACTTGTATATTGATGAATGTTTAATAATTCAACTTTTGGATTTTGAATTTGGCGCCTCACATTTCACAGGCTAGCGCCTCACTGCTCCCTAAGTAGTTAATGATGAACTTGGAGGGTGCTATGGTGTTGAAAGCTTAGCTATAGTGAATGAACAGCATTCTTACATAGGTATTCCTCTTGTCCAGATGGGACAGGGCAGTGTGCAGTGCGATGGCGATTGCATCGTCTGTGGATCTATTGGGGCGGTATGCAAATTGAAGTGGTCTATGGTGTCAGTTAAGGTAGAGGTGATATGATCCTTGACTAGTCTCTCAAAGCACTTCATGATGACAGAAGTGAGGGCTACGGGGTGATAGTCATTGAGTTCAGTTACCTTTTCTTTCTTGGGTACAGGAACAATGGTGGACATCTTGAAGCAAGTGGGGGACAGCAGACTGATTCCATATGTGTTGATTACAGCCAGCTGGTCTGCACATGCTCTGAGGATGCGGCTAGGGATGTCGTCTGCGCCGGCAGCCTTGCGAAGTTTAACACGTTTAAATGTCTTACTCGCGTCAGCCACGGAGAACAAGAGCCCACAGTCCTTGGGAATGGACCGCGTCGGTGGCACTGTGTTATCCTCAAAGCTAGCTAGGAAGGTGTATAGCTTGTCTGGGAGCAAGACGTCGGTGTCCGCGACGTGGCTGTTTTTCCCTTTGTAATCTGTGATTGTCTGTACATCGTGTCTGAGCCGTTGAATTGCGACTCCACTTTGTCTCTGTACGGATCTCTTTTAATCCACATTGTCTAAGGAATACTGCCATTCTACATTGTAGAATAATAGTGAAGACATCAAACTATGAAATAACACATATGGAATCATGTAGTAACCAAAAAAGTGTCAAATATATGTTATATTTGAGATTCTTCAAAGTAGCCACCCTTTGCCTTGATGACAGCTTTGCACACTGTTGGCATTCTCTCAACCAACTTTGAGGTAGTCACCTGGAATGCCTTTCAAATAACAGGTGTGCCTTGTTAAAAGTTAATTTGTAGAATTTCTTTCCTTTTTAATGCGTTTTTTTAAGCCAATCAGTTGTGTTGTGACAAGGTAGGGGTGGTACACAGAAGATTTGGTAAAAGACCAAGTCCATATTATGGAAAGAACAGCTCAAATAAGCAAAGAGAAATGACAGTCCATCAATACTTCAAGACATGAAGGTCAGTCAATGCGGAAATGTTCAAGAACATTGAACATTTCTTCAAGTGCAGTCGCAAAAACCATCAAGCTCTATGATGAATCTGGCTCTCATGAGGATCACCACAGGAAAGGAAGACCCCCCCCCCCTTAAAAGACTTGATAAAGCAGTGCTCACCAGAATGTCATAAATAGAATTAATGCATTTAGTAAGATTTAGTTGACATCAGTATAGGTTTCTCTTTCATTTCTGCTTCTCTCGCAGAGGAAGGATATTTAGGAATTGGGAAGAAAAGCAATTACTGTAAAACAGTGTAAAGATTTTTCCTTTGTAAAATGTCCAAATGAAATCCGATTTACCAGTTTTAAGGACATTAAAAGCTGTGAAAATGATGAAACATGTTTCCGATAAGATTTCAGTACCTCTTGGATTCAAATTTTATGTGGATGAGATACATTCAGCTTGTACAGGTAACTGCCAAAATAAAAGTGCCTTAATAGGTCGTAATTCAAAAAAATCCCCATCGAAATCTGTCTTTTTAAAGATGCAGTAAGTCATGTCAGAAGCTAGCCCAAAGGCCGGCAGATGGGGATATTGAGTCGTTTCATCTTACCATCCAAAGGGAATGTATGCAGCCGGCTATACATTCAGCAATGTAATCGTATCGCCATTAAATCAAGTTAAAGAGGAAATCAACTTCTTTGCAGCCTGAATGGAGAATGTTTTATGTACGAACCATTCCACAGAGGATACGAGTGTATAGGCGGCTGCATGCATTCCCTTTGGACGGTAAGATGGAATGACTCAATATCGCCATCTGCCAGCCTTTGGGCTAGTCAGACGCTAGAAGATTTGTTACTTACCAACAAAAGCTGCAAATTCCAATGAAACTACAACACGTTTTGAAGTTCACTTTCCTTGTTTTTTTAACAACACTATCAGGAATCTAGAAAATACGTTTTGTGGGTCAGAGTGCGGTATTTATTTACTTTCATAGCACAAACGTTCGCTGGCACGTTTCTCACATGGGCTTTAGCCACGGAGGGAGCAGGCGTGCCCAGGCAAGTGCAGGGGGTTGCCTAGCAACACGTGCCTCGGAGGGATAGAACATCTGCATTGCGCGACAAATTCCCATAATTTGTGAATCTGTTCGGATCGAACAGCTAGCGCAACAGCTAAACTGGCTTTGAAAATCTTTTGATTTAAAATCAAATGTCACATGCGCCGAATACAACTGGTGTAGACCTTACCGTAAAATGCTTACACCAACAATGCAGTTTAAAGAAAAATAAGGATAAAAAAAAAATTAAAAAATAAAATAACAATAATTGGTAGCCTAGTGGTTAGTGGGTAGTCTAGTGGTTAGCGCGTTAGACTAGTAACCGAAAGGTTGCAAGATCAAATCCCTTGAGCTGACAAGGTAAAAATCCATCGTTCTGCCCCTGAACAAGGCAGTTAACTACTTTGGGAGCAGTGGGGCGCCCCACTCCCGACACTACCCGGTGAAATGTAAGGCGCCAAATTCAAAATCCAAAAGTTGAATTATTAAACATTCATCAATATACAAGTGTTGCATAGTCATCAAAAGCTCTGCTTCTTGGCAATATCACAGCGTTGTCATATTTCAAAAAGGCTTTACGGCGAAAGCACAACATTTGATTGTTTGAGGATAGCACCTACAATATTTAACCATTAGCATAAATTCACAACCCAACGCGGGTCTCAAAAAACGCATAAAATCGCTAATATAAAATCCCTTACCTTTCGAAGAACTTCTGCTGAGGGCTTCCCAAGTGTCCAACGAAGACAATCCATGCTTCTTTTGTTAGAAAAAGTCATTTATTATATCCATAAATCTCCTTTTGGTTGGCGTGTTATGATCATAAAATCCACCGTTGAGTCGCCCATTGAACCGTGAAGAGAACGCGTTCAACCTATACCTATACACTTGTCCAAGAACAATCAAACATCATTGATAATGTATCCTTAGGAACACTTTTATGTATATTTACTATAATATTTCAACCGGATTATAAACTGGACGATAGGAAAGGAAAAAACCACAGCGCGCGCGAGCCCGTGAACGCGCATCCTCTTCTGTTTACATCCGATGACTAGTTTGAAATTCTTCTTGTATTACCATCCAGAGCAACCTAACATTACCAAACACTGTCTAGAGACTGTTGACATCCAGTGGAAGCAATAGGTACTGCAATCTTACTCCCATATATGGTTATTTTCAATAGGGAGGGGTTCAAAATGAGGCAATGTGTCAAAAACACTTTTTCCAGGACAGAAATTCCTCGGGTTTTCGCCTGCTATATCAGTTCTGTTATACTCACAGACAATATTGTAACACTCTTAGAAACTTCAGAGTGTTTCCTATCCAATAGTACTAATTATATGCATATCCTAGTTTCTGGGCCTGAGTGGCAGGCCTTTTACTTTGGGCACGCCAGACTCTCCAAAACCGTCACCTCGGGAGCTGCTCCCTAAGAAGTTATATCTGACAGATATAGGACAGACACTTCAAAACATACTTCCTTTTGATAATTTTTTTTACTATCTGTTTTAACATACAGTGTTTGAATGTGCTTGTTATTCAATGCGTTTATATGGGCTAATAGCCAAATTCAATGATTTATGGAAAATGTTTTTACGTACCTACAGAGGTCTTAAAATTCATAATCAAATAGCTAAATGATCTGTGGTATGACCATCTTAAAACAATTCTATATGTTAGCTTAGTGAAACCCCAACTGTCCCCTCCCATTACATTTTAATTAATTAAAGTAGCACACAAGTGAAAATTCCATGATGTTGACAACAATTTAAGTCAACAAGTCATAATTTTAGTCAAAGTATGATATATTTGGCCTTGAAGTGGGAAATCGTAAGTGGGAATTTTGTGAAATTTCCATATCATGCCGTGTGTTTTCCCGATAAAAGTATGTGTAAGTTATATCTTGACAAAGTGTCAGTTACTAGGGATGGCTTTAGTTAACTTGGAACCTCCTAAAGAAATGCTACACGTGTGGGCTCCTTACTTCCTGTTTACCACCTGTTGCTACTGTGGCTTACTGCTGTCTGCAATGCACTTCGACCTATTGGGAGCTGTTGGATGGGCTGACGGTGAAACGGTGAGTAAAAAAATAAGCTTTCTGATAAGTGGATGAAGTGGATAGGTGAAATATCAACACAGCGGCACATCAGTAGCAGCAATAGTGTAGTAAGTGTAGTAACAGTTGCTCGCTAACTATAGAAGTTTGGCTAGCTAGCTATAGCATAGCTAACTGTGCGGTGAAGTAAATCCATTGGAAGTTAGTTAATATATAGCTCAGTGATATATACCACACCGCCTTTTGTTACCAATTGCAAAGCTGTCTCCACAACTGCAAGGTGTCTCTAATAAACCTAGCTGTCAAAGGGAATGTGCTTGCTGACCAGTGTGATGCAAAATGCTGCAAACTAGAGTTCAGATAAAGTTGTAAGAAGTTGCAATTCTGTGTTTAGCAGAGTAACATTCTGTCTTTTCCAACAGGCACCAAATGTGAGAAGTAATATTGTAGTTGATGTACACAGGCTGGGTAACAACCTGACAACAGCAAAATGGTAATGTGGTAACCTGAATATGTGATAGACATAATGACAAATTTAACAACCTACCTATGTGTTTCATGTGTCTTACAGGACTGATGTTTCCCTGAGTGATCCAGACCATGGACAGGCTGAGACAGCTTCAACATTGTTATATTGACATGAAGTGAGATGTGGATGTCATTATAAAATATAATAATCGCAAAATGGATCCATGTTTTGTTCTGTTTATCATTCAATGCCTGATGATGTTTACACAGACAACTACAGTTACATTGTAAGATGTTTATAGATGTATTTGATAGAGAATATTAATTATATATGAATTATGAATTTACCAAGTGACAGCCTTATTCTAAGGGCACTGGCTCATCACAACAATGTGCAAGAAGTTGGCCTATTGTATTGGCCTATTGCTTAATGTATTGTTACACATTCTAGCTAGTGTCCACCACTGATACAGGCAAGAGTTGCTTTCCTTGGCTTCCTACAAAAAACTTTCGGGCCAACTGTTATATTGGTTGTCTAGTAGCCAGCTAGTGGGGATACTTGTAAACAAAACAGCTAGGTCGTTAGAGCTCCCTTATGAAACAAATTGCAGTCAGAGTACAGCATAACGGTAGTACACTGTAGTATAACTGTAGTTAGATTTCAGTATAACTGCAGTTCAACTGCAGTACACTGCAGTTATTCTGCAGTTACTGTGTCCAAAATACCACAGTCGACTGCAGTTACTGCACTTTTACTGCAGTTTTAAAAATGCAATATTTTTTGTAAGGGCTGTTGTGTTGTTTAGTTAGCTAGCCAGGTAGCAAACAAGGTAGCTACATTTCA
The DNA here is from genome assembly GCA_003317085.1 of Hucho hucho. Lineage (NCBI taxonomy): Eukaryota > Metazoa > Chordata > Actinopteri > Salmoniformes > Salmonidae > Hucho > Hucho hucho. The sequence goes on from QNTS01002989.1 coordinate 44,577, forward strand.
AGTACAGTAGCTAGTTAGGCAGCTACTAACTTTCTAACTTTGTACTGTTCAGATAATGAGGTTATCAGAAAAACAGCTGAATTATAGCTAACATAGTTAAAAGTGCTTGAAACAACTTCGGAACCAATTATCCACAGTTATGGTAGTTACCTGGCTAACTAGCTTCATTGGTCCAAGGATTAGCTAGGCTCTAGCTTTACCGGTAAAACTCCAGTATTACCGCTAAACTCTGTATTAATCCTTGATCATTCAATTCCATTGCAGAAGAGGGAGGAGGAGAGTGGATGATCCTCCGCCTTGTCATAACTGGCTGTGCTGTGCTCCGTAACAATTAGCGAAGTTACCCTGACTGACTGTCGCCGAAGTGCTCATGTCCGGTGCTCATAGTTTGTTTACAACTAGCTGAGTGTGGGCTGTGTCAGAGACTGTATGGGCTGTGCACACGGAGGAAGGAGATGTGCACGCCCGATTTATCAATATTCATACTGAGACATACGTCAGTGTTTGGAGGATGGAACTAAACAAGGATTATTGATTAACATATTTCTTGTTGAAGCTGCCTTCTCCGGTCTGTGGACCAATATGATCACTAATGACCTGATGGAAATCCAAAGTTCCAGACAGGAATTGCTTTCAATACTTATTTATCATAATCAGAGCGGAGTTATGATTTGAAATGAAATGTGCAGATACATACGCACTTTACGTTTTCAGTAAATTTTTCTTTGTAACGGCTAAGATATCTGCCATAGCGAGGCTATTCTATCTCCTCTTGCTGTCTCTCTCTCTGTCACGCTCTCTTTCGCTCGCTCTCTCTCTTTCCACTCTCACTCTCTTTCTGTCTCGCTCTTTCTGGCGTGGTAATCGTCTAAATAAGTTGTATTCTCTTAATTGGGGCTATGATAGTCTATTACAAATCAGTCTGACAGTGCTTTTGAGAGTAATTCAGTCAAGTATGTTAACCAAAATGCATCAGAAAGTCATTGGGAAGTTCGGAAGATCATCAGGCAATAATGTTGTATAATCTTCTATATAGAAGAGAGCATTATCATTGGTAATTATTTTTTCTCCAGTCTGATTTAGTGCCTTATCTTGTCCTCTCTGATCTAATGAGTCATGTGCAGCTTGTGGGCATTGTAGAGAGAAACAGAAGACACATCCCTGGGCACTAGGGTTGAATGTCGGGAACCTGTTACTGAGATTTACCGCCCGAAACCACTCCACTTTCCCGGGATAAATAACTGCGAGAAATAGGTCAATTATAATAAATTATGTATATGAACAGCATGGCGTGAAATGTAACTGTTAAATGATATGCAATGTCTAAATCCTAAATCTGGCTTCTCTACGGCCTCTGCATGAGGAATCATCAAGCTCACAGTGGGAACAGACAGCCCATCTCTGTATGGAGCGCAATTCACAATTCATGTAGACCTATCATCTCATCATGGCCATTTTTTTAAATGTGACAGCTAGCCCTACATTTGCTGCAGCATAGTATGGTTAAGATCATTGCCTCTTCGCTGACCCAGTCAATCAGTAAACAGAACCAAGACATTCTAAGGATGGTCCAATAAACCTCCTTGTCATTCAGACGAGGCGGGACCCAGCTAGCACAGTGGATCTGGGTCGATTCCGGCTGAGAGTTGGGGTACTCGGCTGAGAGTCAGTTTCGTCCGACGTCATGTGGCCCGAATCTAGGCCGCCTTCAACAGTATTACTTATGGCTAGGATGCGGGGATTGAGGGCGGGCCGATTCTGGTGTGAGTTATCTGGCCCAAATGTATTACTAGGGGCTCAGGCCGATGGGGCTACTCTCTGGCAGAATATTACACGGCCTAATTTATATAATTAACATTTAATTATTTATTTGTTTATTTTCCATATTTTCTCCTCGTTTCTATGATCAAAAAATACAATTAACATTTATATTAAATTCTTTAAGATTCCTGTTTATGTAGTATTTTAGTATTTCGATACTTTGTGCAAGGCAATTGATGAGCATTAAAAACTTTGTGGATTAGCCTCCTGTGTGGCGCAGTGTTCTAAGACACTGCATCGCAGTGAAAATTGCGTTGTTACAGATGCTGGTTCGATCCCCATGAGGTGATGCACAATTGGCCCAGTGTCATCCGAGTTAGGGGAGGGTTTGGCCGGCCGGGATGTCCTTATCCCATCGCGCTGTAGCGACTCCTGTGGCGGGCCAGGCACATGTACGCTGATACAGTCACCAGGTGTATGGTGTTTCCTCCGACACAATTGTTTTTTTGTGGATGGGTATAATTTGTATGTATCAAATGTATGATAGTAATATTTAAAATTTCAAAATCGGGTAATTTTGTATACATTAATTAACATTTGTATCGGGACAATTCTGGAGGGATCCTGGTAAGATACCGGCAAAGTCGACTTTGCCGGCATTAGACGGAATTCAGACACACCGTCATCCTCATTTCGATTCTGGGCCGATTCAATCAGTTCCGGACCCCCGGGACGATTCCTCATTGCTGGCTGGGAACTAACAATCATGTTCGGCGCGATGTGGGAGAGACTTAAAGGGATGCTGAATAGAGTGCTATGATACAAAGCCGACAGAACAAAGACACAACAAAAATATAAATAATGTGACTTAACTGAAATCAGCAGAGTTTACTGGAGAACGGAAGAGAGACTATATGTAATACTATTCTCATTCTTCGGTGCTTTAAGTGTAGCGAGAGACCACCAAAGTGTTGCTGGGGCACAGAGATTGGCTAGCTTGCTAATGGCACAGGGGCTGGAGAGACTTCAACTACAGAGAGGCGAGTTACTAGCAGTGTGGGATTGGGACCAGCAAAGTTGAGGATCGGGACACAGAATAGCACGGGAAGTTGCAGCTCGAGGAAAGCGGACATTGAACTACAGCAAAGGGAAGTAAAAACTTTCACTATTGAATTTAGACTCAATGTCATTCATAGAACGGGATAGTAGCAGTGTGAACGGACAGTGACGGTGTGAAATTGGCAAGAATAATGATTAGCCACAGTAGCAAATACAGCTATTCTGGAAACTCATGAGCTGGAGCATATCGCTAGCTCTAACTATAGAAGCAGATTGCTAACTCATGCTAGGTGAAGATCATTTGTTTGGTAACTGAGATGAGAGAAGCAGACTTGTCATTTCACAGTGACTGTAAGAGAAAAAACATTATTCTCTCATGGGAGAAAAGAGTTCCATGAAGGGAGCTGAAAGGACAGTGCCATTGAAGACAGTTAAGCACTTGAGTCGCTGGTTTATTTAGTTAAACGGGATTTTATTTTAGTGGCAATTTTAATTGTGACTTACTTTCAGGTTCTGATAATCAAGGGTTGATTATCTACAAGGTCATGGGTTGGATGACTGTTTGAAATATTCAGTCTGAAGCTATATCACAATGAAAGATTGTATACATTGACTATTGAGGCACCATACTGTTGCTTTTGTTTCGGTGTGTTGACTATCAAGACTCTCGACTCCATACCACTACTTCTAGTGGATGAACATTGTTTATATGAAAAATTCTATAATTCTAAAGGGACAATAGAAGAGACCGATACACTTAATGTGAATTGGTGGAATTAAACCAAATAATTCTAAACGTTTTTCTCGACTCACCGCGTGGATTTACTAATAGAGACCATACTATTGCACTCTTACACATGCACCTGTGCCCCACTGGCCTCTTTTCTTAAAAAATGCTCCTTAGCTCTTGGAGTCCTATGCAGGAAAAGCTAGAATATAATAGCTTGCTGGACATTCTTTTTTTTGCATTTCTTATACCAATAGACAATTCGAAGAGGGACGCAAACTCTTCTTTCTGAATGTTAAACACACCGGCCAATAGAACTCACGGGTAGTTTGAAAGAAGAGCGAACGCGTGATGATAGTAGGCTATAGAAGTTATTTATTCAGACCCATAACCATTCAATATTTGTGAAGAGAAGTGAAAGCTTTCTGCATCTAATTCTAGTCCTATGTTATTCAAGGATGTCATTAGAATGATGATGATAAGGACAACAAAACTTATTTTATTTAACTTTTGAAAGCAAGGAAGGAATGAAGTAACAATATGGCCATAATTGCAGTCCTTATAAACCTGTAAAATACAATACTGTACAGTAATACAGTTCACATTTAAAAAAAATTGCCTACTTGATCGTTTCATTTATTTACCCAAGAGAGGATATAGTTAGCTAGATCTATGGGCTTTTATGTTTTTCTGTCGTGCATAATGTGCAGTAGCCTATATCATATATGTATTGAATAACGGCCCAATCATTCGTTTTTTGGGGGGTTTGGCTCATTAAATGTCTTTAATTTAGGGCTCGAAAAAGTATTTAATGTATGGCTCATCAGGCTCAGGTAGCATCAGGCTTAATGTTCGATCAAAGCTCTAAGCAAATCCAGACATAGGCCTATTTCTATGCTTTATAATGCTTTTGAATGACACTTCCGGTTTTGGTTGGAAATCCTGGGTTACCCGGAAGAAAAGTGATTTATTCTCGGGATGGAATATTTGTAAAATACCGTGAAAATATTAAACCCTACTGGGTACACCACGTAATTTCAAAGTGGAAATGTGGTTAATATTTGGTTGAGACGTTGATCAATAAGATTTCAACCTTTATTCACTCACTTAAAAAGACAGCCAGAAGTTTGTTTAATTTCTACTATCATTTTCAAACTCAAATGGCAGGTAAAATCGGGGCACTCTCCGTATAAAAGCTGCTGGCCTTACACCTATACACAGTGTTGGAGAAAGTACCCAGTTGTCATACTTGAGTAAAAGTAAAGATACCTTAATAGAAAATGACTCAAGTAAAAGAGAAAGTCATCCAGTTAAATACTACTTGAGTAAAAGTATTTGGTTTTAAATATACTTAAGTATCAAAAGTAAAAGTATAAATCATTTGTATTTTTATTTATGGATAGCCAGGGGCACACTTCAACACTCAAAAATAATTTACAAACAAAGCATTTGTGTTTAGGGAGTTCGCCAGATCAGAGGTAGTAGGGATGACCAGGGATGTTCTCTTGATAAGTGTGTGAATTTGACCATTTTCCTGTCCTGCCAAGCATTCAAAATGTAACAAGTACTTTTGGGTGTCAGGGAAAATGTTTGGAGTAAAAAGTAGATTATTATCTTTAGGAATGTAGTGGAGTAAAAGTAAAAGTAGTCAAACATAAATAATAAAGTCAAGTGCAGAATCCCAAGAAAAATTACTTAAGTAGTACTTTAAAGTATTTTTACACCACTGCCTATATATGGATTTGAGAGTCAACTATCACTCAAACAGCAGCCAACCCTTGTCACTGTTCATATGCTGTAGCGGGTCGTGATTCGTTGAAGTTAAATAACAAAGCAACTGATTTGCTTCCTTTCCTATTTCGGCAGCCTCAAAACATTCTTTTAGACGACTGTCTTCAGCAAATTCTCTTCTAACCAGTGATATGAAAAATATTCTCAGATTCAGTGTGGCCTTTGAATAGTGTTCGTTTAAACAGCGCATAGACCCCACATGTTTGCCCCCGCTCTATTGATTTCACATTTATGTCAATATGAGTGATGAACAAAACAGTGTTGCGTTTATCTTTCCACGTTGGCAACACACAAAATGCAACAATCCAAAATGTAGCTGGCTGTCTTGTCCTCTAACCAGTGATATACAGTGCCATCGGAACGTATTCAGACCCTTGACTTTTTACATATTTTTCCATGTTCTAAAATGGATGCAAAAAATAAAATCCTCAGCAATCTACACATAATACCACATAATGACAAAGCGAAAAACAGGTTTTAGAAATCTTAGCAAAAATCACCTTATTTATATAATTATTCAGACCCTTTGCTTTGAAACTCGAAATTGAGATCAGGTGCATCCTGTTTCATTGACCATTCTTGAGATGTTTCTAGAACTTGATTAGAGTGCACCTGTAGTAAATTAACATGATAGGACATGATTTGTAAATGCGCAAAAACCAAGCCATGAGGTTGAAGGAGTTGTTAGTAGAGCTCCAAGATAGGATTGTGTCGAGGCACAGATCTGGGGAAGGGTACCAGAAAATGTCTGCAGCATTGAAGGTACCCAAGAACACAGTGGCCTCCATCATTCTTAAATGGAGGAAGTTTGGAACCACCAAGACTCTTCTTAGAGCTGGCCACTCGGCCAAACAGAGCAATCGAGGGAGAAGTTCCTTGGTCAGGGAGGTGACCAAGAACCGAATGTCACTCTGACAGAGATCTATAGTTCCTCTGTAGAGATGGGAGAACCTTCCAGAAGAACAACCCTCTCTGCAGCATTCCACCTATCAGGCCTTTATGGTATACTTATGTAAATGTGATATTTAATTTTTCTTTTCATTTTTTATTAGCAAATATTTCTAAAAACCAGTTTTTGCTTTTTCATTATGAGGTACTGTGTGTATATTGATAAAAAAACAAAACAACAATTGACAAAATGTTTGAATAAGGCTGTAACCTAACAAAATGTGGAAAAAGCTTTCCGAAGGCACTGTACAATATTATTATTGGCATTATTATTATTATTATTATTATTCGCAGATTCCGTCTGTTTTTTTTTAAACATTTGTCCACTAAAATAATATCAAATTGATCAGAAATACAGTGTAGACATTGCTAATGTTGTAAATGACTAATGTAGCTGGAAACGTCAGATTTTTTTATGGAATATCTACAAAAGCACCCATTATCAGCAACCATCACTCCTGTGTTCCAAAGGCACGTTGTGTTAGCTAATCCAAGTATATCATTTTTAAAGGCTAATTTATCATTAGAAAACCCTTTTGCAGTTAGCATAGCTGAAAACTGTTGTCTTGATTAAATAAGCAATAAAATTGGCCTTCTTTAGACTAGTTGAGAGTCTGGAGCATCAGCATTTGTGGGTTCGATTACAGGCTAAAAATGGCCAGAAACAAAGACCTTTCTTCTGAAACTCGTCAATCTATTCTTGTTCTGAGAAATGAAGGATATTCCATGCAAGAAATTGCCAAGAAACTGAAGATCTGGTACAACGCTGTGTACTGCTCCCTTCACAGAACAGCGCAAACTGTCTCTAACCAGAATAAAAAGAGGACTGGGAGGCCCCGGTGCACAACTGAGCAAGAGGACAAGTACATTAGAGTGCATAGTTTGAGAAACAGACGCCTCAGAAGTCCTCAACTGGCAGCTTCATTAAATAGTACCCACAAAACACCAGTTTCAACATCAACAGTGAAGAGGTGACTTCGGGATGCTGGCCTACCACTTGTCATGCGGTAGCAGAGAGAACAGTCTATGACTAGGGTCTTTGACAAGAATTATTGAATTGAGTTTGCTTGACAATGCAACCAAATATCAATATTCTTTTGTGTCACTGACTTTGTCTGGCTTTAATTCCATTTTGTCTCCAAATCAATAATTGATTTGTTGGATTCACGTCTCCAGCTCAACCAAGAATCAAAGTTGAATAGAACTTAATCAAATCAAACTTTATTTAAAATGCATTTGCAGTTTGATTTGATTTAGTCATATTCTTTAACAAAACATTTTTGGGTTGGGATGTAGACGTGAATGCAACATATCAATGATTAATTTGTCGAGCCAGGATGATACCAGTATCTCGATACTCATTAGTATCTTGGCAAGGAAACAAAACAAGAATCGGATTTAACTTCTTGAAGAAAACAGCCCTAATGTTGGCATCCAGAGTCCCATTTATTTTCCAAGCTACAGCACACAGTATTTGACATACAGCAGGTTTTTAAAGGTTTGGTCTGCTTCGTGTTTTCATTTTTGCCATGGAGAAAATATTGCGATACTGTTTTCCCAGCCCTATTAATTTGTTGACAAACTGGAATTAAAGCCAGACTAAGTCAGTGGCACAGATGGAACTATTCAAGCAGAAGATACATCTCTTTCAAATGCATGTATTCAGTTGCTTTGACAACCAAACACAATTCAATATCCACTCATTCCAGTGTTGACTCCTGAACATCTAATCAAATGGCCACCCAGACTATTTGCATTGCTCCTTAATTACTTGCTACTTTTATTTCTTATTCGTATTTTTTTAAACTGCATTGTTGGTTAGGGGCTCGTAAGTAAGCATTTCATTGTAAGGTCTGCACCTGTTGTATTTGGCTCATGTGACACAATTTGATTTGAGTAAGACTATGACTTAATTTATTCAGGTATCCATCTCAACAAAACATGTACATTAAATAATAGGACTAAATTGAATGTAATACACATTTAAATGCACTTTGCATAAAGTTTGATTTGATTTTTCCCTATTCTTTCAACTTAGATTTTTGGTTGAGATGTAAATTTGATTATCTTGAAGATTAGATTTGAAGCCTAGGCCTATCTGTATTGTCTATTTTTAGTTGAACGCTGGGTTAAATAAAAAAATAGGTGTTGATGATAAATGACTTATAAAGTATGATTACATTGCGTCTGTTAAACCTACTCTTTGGAATAACTTCGCTAGCAACAGTGAATATATTCAGTTATGTTGAAAGTGGGTTACAATGATGACATAGTCCATAATGTTTTTTTCTAAACCAATATATTTTCCACATGGATTCCACATCACAATATGTTGACAAACTAAGTTGAAACAACGTTTGTGACTAGAGGGATATGTGTCAATATTTTGTATCTTAAACCATTCAAAGGATAGACATAGTAATAAAACAGAAACCACTCTGCTTACTGCATCTATTGGCTACCGGAGGTTACTGATGTTCTATTTCAGAGTTTCTCTTGCGACCCCATTTTCAAATCAGGGGACCCCACATGGGAAACACTGCATTATTTCTTTCCCAAAGCAATCATGGGGAAGGTATGACCGCTACGTTTGAAAGATTAGGATACATTTATTCTAAGGGAAATATATAAATTCACCATAACCTACTGGTTTTGTCTGCATGAGGAAGTCATTTCCATGGTTTCCCAATGCAATCTACAGTTGCTTCTTTGCCCTTTAGCAACTATTTTGTCATCGTAGATAATGGACTAGAATAGGCCATGTGAATTATAGCGATTTCTGGATTTGACTGATTCCACTGCAACACGTCAGATTCAATATTCATTCCACTGTAGTGATCATGAATAGATTACATTTTAACTCCCTTTCGACTGCCTGTGATAACCGATTATCCCCAGTGTATCTCTTTGATTTGATCGGGTGGTTTTCAGGAGCACAGCAGCCCCGCAGCAGTTGGTGACAAAGTGTTTAAAGCTGCCCAGTCGGCCTGTTTAAGCTGAGGCACTCAACCCCCCAAGGCAAGTTATGGACTGTTACTCCCCCTTATCCGGCAAGATGCCCTGTATAAAAGATACACCACCACATTTCTCGCAGTTGGTATGGTGTTATTTTCTGCCCATGCATTCTCTTTTCGACACCTAACCCACCGCTGGTGTGCGTGGCCAAAGAGCTCTATTTTCATGTCATCTTCAAATCAAAGTGCCAATGCCGTTTAGCAAATTCCAGGCATTTACATTTGTTGGATTATGTGAAAATAGAGCTCTTTGGCCACGCACACCAGTGGTGGGTTAGGCGTCGAAATGAGAATGCATAGGCAGAAAATAACACCATACCTACTGTGAAATTTGGTGGTGTATCTTTGATGTTATGGGGCTACAGTATTTTGCTTTCACTGGTCCTGGGGCCCTTCTTAAGGTCAATGTCATCATGAACTTTAACCAGTACATTTTAGCCAAGAAACCTGGTTGCTTCTGCCAGGAGTTTGAAACTTGGTCGCAAATGGATCTTCCAGAAAGACAATAAACCTAAGCATGCATCAAAATCCACAAAGAAATTGTTAATTGGCCACAAAATCAACATTTTGCAATGGCCATGTCAGTCTCCGTACTTCAAACCCATTTAAAACCTGTGGTATGAATTGAAGAGAACAGTATACTGTATAAGCACAGACGAGGGATATCAAGGATCTGTAAGGATTCTGTATGGAGGAATGGTCTAAGATCCCTGTCAATGTGTTCTCTAAAACATTTTAGAAAAACATCAGTGACATTATACTAGGTGAGGTACTGAAAGGTATTGAAAACGGGTATGAACATGATTTTTTTAAACATAATATTTTTATCTGAGTAATTGTATTAGTGTAAAATAATATAATTGCCCAATTTTCTTTAGCATACAATATAGTATTTGAATTGTTTATTTTATACAGTCATTTCTGCTCATCTTTATGAAGGCTGTCAATAATTTCGGACCCCACTCTATATTTAGGAAATATGAAAAAATGCCAGGACATCATATGCCAACAAATGTCTATACATGCACGTCAGAGACCTGTGATAATAATTACATTGTGAATCCTGACAGGCTTTTGATTGTGATGAAACGCCTTCATTAGGGAGGGAGGTACCACATCTCCTTGACAGGGAAAGGAACATTTCATGCAGGAAGCTCACTGCTGAAAGTACCTCATTTCCAATGACCACATTTACGTGCACACCAATATCCCATTATTATTAGGGATACTCAAGAATTCTGTTTTTGATTTAACACATGTTGACATCATAACCCGTTTGCAATTACACGAAAAAGCTTGTATCACAGTTATGAGAAACCTGGATAAGATGCTTGTGATATGCTGATCTAAGATGAGATACTGTGGCATGTAAACATCGTATCCCGTTTACTGTTATTTTTGCGGTATCAAATCAAATCAAATGTTATTAGTCACATGCGCCGAATACAACAGGTGTAGACGTTACAGTGAAATGCTTACTTACAAGCCCCTAACCGACAGTGCAGTTTCAAAAACTAAGGATTAGAATAAGAGATAAAAGTAACAAGCAGTAAAAAATAACAATATATAAAGGGGTGTGCCGGTACAGAGTCAATGTGCGAGGGCACCGGTTAGTTGAGGTAGTATGTACATGTAGGTAGAGTTGATTAAAGTGACTATGCATAGTTGACAACAGAGAGTGGCAGTGGTGTTGTGGAGAGGGGGGGGCAATGCAAATAGTCTGGGTAGCCATTTGACTAGATGTTCAAGCTGTTTAGAAGCCTCTTGGACCTAAACTTGGCGCTCCGGTACCGCTTGGCGCTCCGGTATCGGTAGCAGACAGAACAGTCTATGACTAGGTTGGCTGGAGTCTTTGACAATTTTTAGGGCCTTCTACAAACACACCGCCTGGTATAGAGGTCCTGGATGGCAGGAAGCTTGGCCCCAGTGATGTACTAGGCCGGTCGCACTACCCTCTGTAGTGCCTTGCGGTCGGAGGCCGAGCAGTTGCCATACCAGGCAGTGATGCAACCAGTCAGGATGCTCTCGATGGTGCAGCTGTAGAACCTTTTGAGGATCTGAGGACCCATGCCAAATCTTTTCAGTCTCCTGAGGGGGAATAGGTTTTGTTGTGCCCGCTTCACGACTGTCATGGTGTGCTTGGACCATGTTAGTTTGTTTGGAACTTGAAGCTCTCAACCTGCTCCACTGCAGCTCCGTCGATGAGAATGGGGGCGTGCTTGGTCCTCTTTTTCCTGTAGTCCACAATCATCTCACCGCTGTTCTATCCTGCCGGTACATCGTATAACCAGCCAGCTGTATGTTGATATTGTCGTCGTTCTGCCACAACTCCGTGAAGCATAAGATAATACAGTTTTTAATGTCCCGTTGGTTGTTTAATCTTCCCAATAACTTGTCCATTTTATTGTCCAAAGACTGCATGCTTGCTGGCAGAATTGAGGGAAGTGGGGGTTTATTAGTTCGCCTCAGACTTCTCAGGAGGCAGCACGCTCTCCGGCCTCTCTTTCTCCGCCTCCTCTTCACGCAGATCACAGGGCTCGGGGCCTGTTCCCGAGGGAGCCTTATATCCTCCGTCTCAGGCTTGTCAGAGTCGTGAAAGAAGAAAAAGGATTCTGCTAGTCCGTGGTGAGTAATCACAGTCCTGATGTCTAGAAGTTATTTTCAGTCATAAGAGACAGTTGCGGCAACATTATGTACAAAAAGAGTAAAAAAAATAAGTTACAAACAACGCAGATAAACAAACAAAATAACACAATTGGTTGGGGGCACTTGTCACGACTTCCACCGACGGTGGCTTCTCTGCCTGTTCGGGCGGCGTTCGGCGGTCGTCGTCACCGGCCTATTAGCTGCCACCGATCCTCCTTTTTCTTTGCACCTGTTTTCGTGTTTGTGTTTACTAGGGCTATTTTAGTCGGTCAAGCCCGCCTCCTTTCGTGCGGGCTGCTCGTATTGTGTTCTGGTTTTTTCGCCCGTGTGTTCTGGCGTTATCTATTTTGTGACAACTGCATTAAAATCGGTTGCTCCTTACACTCTGCTCTCTGCGCCTGACTCCACACCCACCACTCCTAGCTGCCGTGACAGCACTGCCTTCTGCTCCGGCGCCATCTTACGGTATCATGGGTGTTATATGACTATGTTTTCATCTGATTGTCAAACAAATGACTTAAAAAAGTAGGCTACCTGCTCAGTTCAATCCATCATAATATTTCCATAATAATTTAGCCTACTCTAATGAATTTACTATAATTTACTTTTGGCTACTTTCACCCCTTATTTAGAGTTTCTGTTTATAAGTTTCTGTTTATAATTTCCAATATTTAGTAGGTCATTTGTTTGTCAACTATAGTTTGATTCATGCAGCTTCTCTTGTCATAACTTGTTGCCCCAGAAGACTAAATAAAGTAGCGCTCACCAGAATGTCTTACATCGATAGAATGAATGAATCTAGTTAACACCGGTAAAGTTCTGTTTTGTTTAGGGACCAGGTACAAAATGCAATAACTCCAAAAACAGTTGAAAGATTGGTCCTGTGAAAAATGTCCAAATGTCATAAACTTTTCCGGTTTTAATGAAATGAAAGGCTGAGAAAACGACACATTTCATAACACATTTCTGATAAGACTTCAGTTCATCTTGGGTGCATATTTTATGTGGTTATATTGTATGTGGTTGAATTACTGTCTGCTTGCATAACAGTGTCAAAGATAACAGATTACACACACATTCACTTTTTCTCAAGAGGTGCTGAAAGAAAGAAATCAAATTTCTGCACCCCTGTTCCCGACACAAAATTAACATTTGTTGTATAATTTCACTGGAAGAAATGCATAATTCTGAAGGAGTTAATATTATATTACTCTACATGTGAGAGGTTATAGGTCTACAGTCAGTGTCACTATTTCAGTTACTATTCCATTTAAACCCATATACTTACATTTGGAATATTCTATTTATTCATGGAAATAGGGATACTCTTGAGCGGGATATCAAAAGGTGCATGTAAGCAGCTTATCTCGATTAAGACCTTAAGCGGGACATAAGCTACTATCTGGAATACTGTGCGCATGTAAACATGTTCATGACTTGCTGTGACCAAGCACATTTTCTCCAGCTGTTGCTGTGCTTGGGCTCATTCATTGGGACTGGGAACACTATTTACTCACTTGCCAATGAAATGTCTGCTGCCGTCAATTGGTTTCACTTTATCTACCCTAAACATGCCTAGCCTGACTTCATGGATCTTACTTTATTCTTTCATTGCAGTTTAAGATGGCTTTTCGTCTTTCTTTAAAATGTAGACATGAATTAGTGAAAATGCACGGGCAAGAGTTTTTAACAAAATCACACCAGAAGGGGAGGTAATCTTGTAACAGTAAAACCTCATTGTAAATGTAATTCATTTTAATATCCTACCTTCTTGAATAGAAATGAAGAAAATACATTTCGCACCAGTTATCTATGATAAGATTCAGTTTATTCATCCATAATCTATTTGTTTAATGATGGAAACATACATTATACAGTTTAAGTTTGGGCTCTAACCTTGTTCAAGATCTTGATGAAATCCAAAATATGCTATGACATTACATGAAAGCACACCAACTGTGTGTTTACTTGTTTGATAGAGGAGGTCCAAAGATGGCACATCTCTTTCTGTCTCCCAAGACAGAGATGAGGGTAAAAAAGTGTAATTCAGATCATTTTCTGAGTTTGTCACAATCTTGCGTTGCACCTCCACAAACAATTTAGAAAATATAGATCACTGAAACCTACTTGGAGAATTGGTCTGAAAGAGACCAATTGAAAGCTCATGTCACAGAGGCTAAATCAATCAAAGGACTGTGTTTCAACTCAAAGAGGGTCATGACAAATTGCAACGTACACAGCATGATAAATCCAAGACCCTCAAATCCCTCCTTGGCTCCTTCCAAGATGTTTAAGTGTTGGTGGTGTTGTTTTTGTGTGTCCTGGGTTGATTTTTCAGCCTCTGCGAATGAAAGATTGAGTTTTTTTTTCTGCTTGGGCAGTGGTGCCCAAAGTGTCATAAGAGAGTAAACATGCATTGTTGCTTTGGAGACACCCCAATCTAATTACCTGTCAATGCCGCTAGAGCTTGATGCAGCCTGATGCATACTGTAATGCAGTTTGGTGACAAAAATCGAATAAACTGAAAATACAGACCCTAGCTTCCGGCCAACAAACTGTGGGACTAAAAGTATTTAAGACATTTATTCTGACTGGTTTACATTTGGGGATGAAATGTGGTGACAGTGTCATAAAAAGGAGATGTCCAAAAATATTAATAGAAAATGTTTATGAGTTCTGAGGGGCAACAATATCACATAGTGATATTTGTTTAATTGTTTACTCAGAATCCAGGAAGAAGAGAGATTGTGTGGGCTGAACTGAGAAATATATACGATGCATTCGGAAAGTATTCAGACCCCTTGTTGTCACGTTACAAACTTATTCTAAAACTACACACAATACGCCATAATGACAAATAAAAACAGGTTTTTAGAAATTGTTGCAAATTTATCCCATTTACATAAGTATTCATACCACTTACTCAGGACTTTGTTGAAGCACCTTTGGCAGCAAATACAGCCTGAAGTCTTCTGGGTATGACGCTACAACCTTAGCACAACTGTATTTGGGAAGCTTCTCCCATTCTTCTCTGCAGATACTCTCAAGGTCTGTCAGGTTAGATGGGGAGCGTCGCTGCACAGCTATTTTCAGGTCTCTACAGAGATGTTCAATCTGGTTCAAGTCCAAGCTCTGGCTGGGCCACTCAAGGACATTCAGAGACTTGTTCCAAAGCCACTCCTGCGTTGTCTTGGCTGTGTGCTTAGGGTCATTGTCCTGTTGGAAGGTGAACCATCGACCCAGTCTGAGGTCCTGAGCGCTCTGGAGCAGGTTTTCATCAACGATCTCTCTGTACTTTGCTCCGTTCATCTTTAACCTTGTCTGGCCACTCTACAATAAAGGCCTGATTGGTGGAGTGCTGCAGAGATGATTGTCCTTCTGGAAGGTTTTCCCATCTCCACAGAGGAACTCTGGAGCTCTGTCAGAGTGACGATCGGGTTCTATGTCACCTCCCTGACCCAGGCCCTTCTACCACGATTGCTCAGTTTTGCCGGGCAGCTAGCTCTAGGAAGATTCTTGGTGGTTGCAAACTTCTTTCATTTAAGAAGATGGAGGCCACTGTGTTCTTGGGGACCTTCAATGCTCGACACAATCCTGTCTCAGAGCTCTACGGACAATTACTTCAACCTCATGGCTTGGTTTTTGCTCTGACATGCACTGTCAACTGTGGGACCTTACAGTGAGGGAAAAAAGTATTTGATCCCCTGCTGATTTTGTAAGTTTGCCCACTGACAAAGAAATTATCAGTCTATAATTTTAATGGTAGGTTTATTTGAACAGTGAGAGACAGAATAACAACAAAAAAATCAAGAAAAACGCATGTGAAAAATGTTATAAATTGATTTGCATTTTAATGAGGGAAATAAGTATTTGACCCCCTCTCAATCAGAAATATTTCTGGCTCCCAGGTGTCTTTTATACAGGTAATGAGTTGAGATTAGGAGCACACTCTTAAAGGGAGTGCTCCTAATCTCAGCTTGTTACCTGTATAAAAGACACCTGTCCACAGAAGCAATCAATCAATCAGATTCCAAACTCTCCACCATGGCCAAGGCCAAAGAGCTCTCCAAGGATGTCAGGGACANATGACAATAACCCAAAACACACGGCCAAGGTAACAAAGGAGGGGCTCAAGAAGAAGCACATTAAGGTCCTGGAGTGGCCTAGCCAGTCTCCAGACCTTAATCCCATAGAAAATCTGTGGAGGGAGCTGAAGGTTCGAGTTGCCAAACGTCAGCCTCGAAACGTTAATGACTTGGAAAAGATCTGCAAAGAGGAGTGGGACAAAATCCCTCCTGAGATGTGTGCTAACCTGGTGGCCAACTGCAAGAAACATCTGACCTCTGTGATTGCCAACAAGGGTTTTGCCTCCAAGTACTGAGTCATGTTTTGCAGAGGGGTCAAATACTTATTTCCCTCATTAAAATGCAATTCCATTTATAACATTTTTCACATGCTTTTTTCTGGATTTTTTTTTGTTATTCTGTCTCTCACTGTTCAAATAAACCTACCATTAAAGTTATAGACTGATCATTTCTTTGTCAGTGGGCAAACGTACAAAATCGGCAGGGGATCAAATACTTTTTTCCCTCACTGTATATAGACAGATGTATGTATTACCAAATCATGTCCAATCAATTTAATTTACCACAGGTGGGCTCCAATCAAGTTCTAGAAACATCTCAAGGATGATCAATGGAAACAGGATGCACCTGAGCTCAATTTCAAGTCTTATCGCATAGAGTCTGAATTCTTATATAAATAATGTATTTCTGTTTTTTAATAAAAGTGCAAAAATGTCTATAAACCTGTTTTCGCATTGTCATTATGTGGTATTGTGTGTAGATTGATGAGGAAAACATGTATTAATGCATTTTAGAATAAGGCTGTAACGTAATAAAATGTGAACAATGTAAATACTTTTCGATTGCATTGTAGTACAAAAGTACAAAAAGTATGAAAGATGTATGCACTCACTACTGCAAGTTGCTTTGGATAACAGCGGCTGCTAAATGGCTAAAATGTGAAATGTAAATCTAAGTCAAATTTCACATATGTTTCTACCAGACAGGTCTGGGACATTAACCATTATAGAATCAAACCGGCATTCATATATACAAGTCACCGCATGGCCATGATTCAGTGTGGTGAGATGCGTTTTCTCCTCTCACACCTTTTCTCTGGCTCAAAACAGATCTGCAGCTATTTATTCTCTCCCATTAAGGGAATCAGGTTCTCTGACATCACAAACTGGGAGGGGAGGTAAATCAGAAGGTGCCCATGTGACGTGGTAAGGTTGGACCCAGGTGCAGAGAAGAGACCACACAAGGAATCAGTGGTTAAGGAAAAACCTGATACTTTACTGAGATACGGTAGCTGCAGGATCACAGTACACTTAATAAAATAAATACTAAACACAATTCAAGCTTCTGCAAAGGACCACAGAAAACACACCTCTTTTAACAAGGATACAGTTATGAAATAATAAGACACACCTGAGTCAAATTAAAGTCTCTAGGGCGGTCTCTGCCGCCCACTGGTGCCAGGAGGAACCATGACAGCCCAATGATAATCACCACAATTAAGGAGGAGGTCTTCTTTTCTGATGATACATAACCCACATTACCTAAAGCACCGCTTTCAAACACAGGCACATTTGACTAATTAATGGGCATAATCAATAATTTAGTCGTTTATTAATTGAACAACAGAGGGAGAGCAACAGGGGAAATGTCACTGAAGAAGCCTCTTTCCAAGTTTGTTCCAAGGAATCATGGAAAAACAGGATGGTCTTTGTGAATGTATTTACCAAGGAGAAAGGGGCAGTTCATGTCGATGTCAATGTGTAACATGCAGTTCGGTTTCGTTTGTATGTATGTTGACTGGAGTGGAACGGTGGATTACTGAACAAAACGTGTCAACCAAACTTAGCTTTTGGGATAAAAAGAGGGGCTTTATCGAACAACAGGACTATTTATTGTGCAGCTGGGACCCTTTGGATTGCCATCAGAGGAAGATCTTCAAAGGTAAGCAATTTATTTTATCGCTAATTTTTAGTTTTGTGACACCTGTGCTGGTTATGTTATTATGCTAATGGGGGAAGTATGCATGGGCGCTGTCCTCAGACAATCAAATGCTATGCTTTCCCCCGTAAAGCCTTTTTGAAATCTGACAACTCTGTGAGATTACCAAGATTCTAAGCTTTTGAATGGTGTGCAACACTTGTATTTTCATGAATGTTTAATATTACTATTTTTGTAATTTGAATTTGGCGCTCTGTATTTTACCAGATGTTGTCGTAAGTGGGGCGCTAGCAACTGGTCGGTATCTGACCGTAAGGCGCTACAGAGGGTAATGCGTACAGCCCAGTACATCACTGGGGCTAAGCTTCCTGCTATCCAGGGCCTACAATTGAAGTCGGAAGTTTACACACTTAAGTTGTAGTCATTATCGTTTTTCAACCACCACAAATTTCTTGTTAACAAACTATAGTTTTGGCAAGTAGGTTAGGACATCTACTTTGTGAATGACACAAGTAATTTTTCCAACAATTGTTTACAGACAGATTATTTCACTTATAATTCACTGTATCACAATTCCAGTGGGTCAGAAGTTTACATACACTAAGTTGACTGTGCCTTTAAACAGCTTGAAAAATTCCAGCAAATCATGTCATGGCTTTAGAAGCTTCTGATAGGCTAATTGACATAATTTGAGTCAATTGGAGGTGCACCTGTGGATGTATTTCAAGGCCTACCTTCAAATTCAGTGCCTCTTTGCTTGACATCATGGGAAAATCAAAAGAAATCAGACAAAAAAATGGTAGACCCTGAGGTACAACATTCATCTGTACAAACAATAGTACGCAAGTATAAACACCATGGGACCACGCAGCCGTCATACCACTCAGGAAGGAGACGCGTTGATGAACGTACTTTGGTGCAAAAAGTCTAAATCAATCCCAGAACAACAGCAAAGGACCTTGTGAAAATGCTGGAGGAAACAGGTACAAAGTATCTATATCCACAGTAAAACGAGTCCTATATCGACATAACCTGAAAGGCTGCTCAGCAAGGAAGAAGTCACTGCTCCAAAACTGCCATAAAAAAAGCCAGACTACGGTTTGCAACTGCACATGGGGACAAAGATCGTACTTTTTGGAGAAATGTCCTCTGGTCTGATGAAACAAAAATAGAACTATTTGGCCATAATGAGCATCGTTATGTTTGGAGGAAAAAGGGGGAGGCTTGCAAGCTGAAGAACACCATCCAAACCGTGAAGCAAGGGGGTGGCAGCACCATGTTGTCGGGGTGCTTTGCTGCAGGTGGGACTGGTGCACTTCACAAAATAGATGGCATCATGAGGATGGAAAATTATGTGGATATATTGAAGCAACATCTCAAGACATCAGTCAAGAAGTTAAAGCTTGGTCGCAAATGGGTCTTCCAAATGGACAATGACCCCAAGCATACTTCCAAAGTTGTGTCAAAATGGCTTAAGGACAACAAAGTCAAGGTATTGGAGTGGCCATCACAAAGCCCTGACATCAATCCCATAGAAAATTTGTAGGCAGAACTGAAAAAGCGTGTGCGAGCAAGGAGGCCTACAAACCTGACTCAGTTACAGCAGCTCTGTCAGGAGGAATGGGCCAAAATTCACCCAACTTATTGTGGGAAGCTTGTGGAAGGCTACCCGGAACATTTGACCCAAGTTAAACAATTTAAAGGCAATGCTACCAAATACTAATTGAGTGTATGTAAACTTCTGACCCACTGGGAATGTGATGAAAGAAATAAAAGCTGAAATAAATCATTCTCTCTACTATTATTCTGACATTTCACATTCCTAAAATAAAGTGGTGATCCTATCTGACCTAAGACAAGGAATTTTTACTAGGATTAAATGTCAGGAATTGTGAAAAACTGAGTTTAAATGTATTTGGCTAAGGTGTATGTAAACTTCCGACTTCAACTGTATATACCAGGCGGTGTCAGAGGAAGGCCTAAAATTTTTTCTAAGATTCCAGTCACCCAAGTCGTAGACTGTTCTCTCTGCTACCGCACGGCAAGCTTCACCGGAGCACCAAGTCTAGGTCCAAAAGGCTCCATAACAGCTTATAGCTCCAAGCATTAAGACTGCTGAACAATTAATCATATGGCCACCCAAACTATTTGCATTGAACACCCCCCCCCCTTTTGTTTTTATTTTACACTGCTGTTACTCGCTGTTTATTATCTATTATCACTTTACCCCTACCTACATGTACAAATGACCTCGACCAACCTCTACCCCTGCACATTATCTTGGTACCCCCTGTATATAGCATCATTATTGTCATTTTTTTCTGTTTCTATTTATTATTATTTTTTTGTCCTTTTGGTTCTTCTTCCTCCTTATGTATTTTTTTTTTAAAACTTTTTTAAAATTAATTTTTGATTATTATTCGTCTTATTTTTTTATTTTTTTTTACTTTGGTTTATTTAGTAAATATTTTCTTAAAATTGCATTGTTGGTTAAGGGCTTGTTAGTAAGCAATTCACGGTAAGGTCTATTCGGCTCATGAGACAAATAAAGTGTTATTTGATTTGGTAGGCCTAAAACATTCTTCCTCACCTCAAGTTCAACTGTCAGAGTCAGTTGCAGCACCGAGGCGCTCTTCCTTCATTTCATAAACCTGCAGTAGCTTAATAATAGCCACACCATACCAAACCTTCACAAACGTTTCCCAACTTTATTAGGGTAATATCAAAAGTAAGTCCAGCCATTGTTTATAGGGGCAATACAAGCAGAAGATTGAATGTAAACCAGGGAAAAAATGCACTACCCTCCCCTGTGCCCAATAAAAAAAACACACAACCCTCCCTAAAGCAAAACAAATAAGTTTGACAACCCTCCCCTATTTTGGACGACCCCTCCCCCCATTACATTTAGATTAATAATCTACATTACGATGGATGTTTGAAATTAAATATGCGCAATCAGCAATTCATATTGGATTCTTCATTAGCAGTAGGTGAGTTATCATATAAGGAATAAAGATGCTATTAGTTTCAAATTAGGCAGCAGATTAAACCCAAAAGGCACTTAACATTAAAGTACAAGATCTTATCATCCTTATTAGTTCATTTCAATAAAGGAACATTGTTAGCACAGGCAAATGTTCATGATCAAATTAACCTTTATTATAGAAGATGCTTAATATTTCAAGTTGGAAAAAGTAACATTTTGGTGTCCCCTGTTCTTTCCAAACAATACTATAATCCTGCATAGTGCCAAACCATTGCCTATTTCCATGCAGGTATTGGGAAATATTGAGTCACTTGAGGTTTTAAAGACATTCATAACACCTCATAACCAAGGCAAAGAGGCCACAAAATGCACAAGGGCCCAACTCTAGTCATGGATAATGAAGTTATAAAATCAGAGACAACACCCCAAAATACACCAAAGCCTTTGTTACAGACAGCCCATTAGTGTTTAGTGTGTCTTTCGGAGCATCTTCTTGGGCCTAGCCATCTCCATGGGGATGTCGTTAACAAAGAGGAATCTGCTGCCATCAGCACTCTGGGTTATTGTAAAAGGCTCTGAGGCCAAGGTTGGGTTCAATTTAGAAAATACACTGATTCATACTTTATAAACAGCTATGGCCTTTAAACTGAGAGGGAGGGTGTAACTTATTTTATTTTTATTTATCCTTTATTTAACCAGGAAAAGCCCATTGAGACCCAGAGTCTCTTTTTCAAGGGAGACCTGGCCAAGAAGGCAGCAACAATCAATACATTACATAATTAAAACATACAACAATATAATACAACAACATGATCCAGCCTAAAAGTCCTGGGGACTTTAAGTAGCAACCACCTAGCAGACCGGGTATGGTAACTGCTGGTGGTGAAGGAGATCAGACTACAGAGGTGAAGAGGGAGTTTGCTTTGTAGATGAACCCATACAATTGTATCTTTCTGCGCATATAAAGTGAGGTCCAACCTACCATTTGGCACAATGTGCAATGGTGGGTGAGTGACTTGGTATTTGTAATAAAGCGCAAGGATGCATGATAAACAGAGTCCAGTCTCTGTAAGACGGAGGAGGTTGCATGCATGTACAACAAGTCACCATAATCAATTACAGAGAGAAAAGTGGCCTGAACAAGCTTATACCTAATGCCTTTACCTTTACACCCAACTACAACTTCAGACCTACATGAGAAGCCTTATTTCAGCTTTATTTTACGGCTTTACTATGTTCAAATATAGTCTTCCCCATTCCCTGATTGATGTGCAAATCCAATTGGACACACCCCATCCGCCTACAGAAAGGTACTGAGTGAAACACTGCAACAATGACGTAAAGAGCACAGGGATGGCGGGTGTCTCTTCTCATTAATTCCAGACGACTACATCAAGCGATCACGTTCACTAGACTAGTGTCAGACTGTGAGCTTGCAAACAGCAGGTATGAGACAAACAAATTAATACCTGGAACAGAATTCATTGGTTGGAAACAAGCAGGATAACACAGCTACTACAGGAAGAGCACAACGTGACTAATAGTTGAGATGATTTATGCCTGTATCCCACAGCAACACATAGCTAATGGACACATCTGAGTGCTCCCTACCAGACATTCTATTGGCCTCCAACATGGGTCCTGTCCAAGGGGTGTACTTGTACATCAAGCTGCCTCACGCTACAGAAACAGGATGCTGCTATGGGCCATTCTGGCCCGGACAAGGGTTACAAACACAGTAGACCCTGATGAGCCATCAATTCCGGTCGTGACCCCACTCTCCCGAGGGTGTCTCAGAGGGAGTTGGGATATGCGAAAAACACATTCACACATGCAGATAATACACACTTGTTGTACATGTGTGAAATAGGAAACACCTAATTATTATTATAATAATTCATGTTTCTCCCATTGTAATATTCCAGTTTAAGACCATGAGTTTTTCCTGACCAGGAACTCTGGGCCCCTATCCTTCACCATGACAGATCTTTGGAGAGAAGTGTCATTATACAGATTCAGTCCAGTTCACAAAGATTGCGATAGTTTTACTACAGTTATTTACTGCAGCTGAGGGAGACTATGCTAGTTGTTACTTGAAATGATCTGCATGATTGGACCATAGTGTAATGTCAGTCTCTTTGGGAGCTGAGAGGATGGGCTAGACGTTCTTGGCACTGCCATTTGTCTCAATGCATTGGAGTGCCAAAACTTTGAAGGTCAAATTTGAGAGATGGAAATAATGCACTGTTTGAGAATTTATTACCAGTCTCTTAGAGCAGGGGTTTTAAACTAGCCAGAAAGTCTCAATCTGAATTGTAAAATAAATTACAGTAGTAACCATTACTCTCAAACTCGAAATCTCTATTCTATCTCTAATTTGACATTGATACTGATAGCTGTACTGCACCAGAGCTATGGCAACTGTAGCAAAGTAAAAAAAAAAACTTGAACTCTCAATTTGACTATGATACTTTTATAGCGGCACTTCATCTGTGCTGTGACATCTGAATGATGCATCAAAGTGACGAGAGTTTGTAATTTTTTAAATGATTAATTAAGTTGTCATCTCAATCCATCATATTACATCACATGATGTGAAGTGGGGGTACACCTCTCCGTCTCTGTCACAGATCCACTTGGTTCGTATATGCTCCTTCCGTGAGCGGTGCAATCTGTTTTGTTCTGTCATTATGCAGACACTTTGTTTTCCTATTCCTCAGGCTCAGCCATTTGCTGCTCCACTTAGGCTGAGAGTAACAAAGTGAAACTTTCATCCTGTCTTAGTGTCAAAACCAGGTGATACCAATTGAGGAGAAGCATTGGATACAGAACTGGGGCAGTTCACTGAAATTAGTTTACTGGCTGAAAACTATGAGAACTTCTAGTTACTAGATAGAAAACTCAATCTAACTGACATGTTTCAGATCTTAAAGGTGAGACAAATTAAATTATTCTGTAAATATTTTCTTTGACTACATATTCATAACGCATTCATTACACATCTACAAGCGTTTAAGGTCCCAACCGCATTATTAAGGGTTAATGAAATAAATCCATAGCATATCAGTAGTGCATTCATGTCATATGAAAGAGCTCATATTTACGTATCTTAATATATGTATCATTAAACTACAGCATAGTGTCATCATTATGGCTGTTCTCAAAAGTGTGCTTCCGCCATACCAGTATTGGTGAATATGCCAAAAAGCCAAACCAAGTTTAGAAAATTATGCTGATATATAGCTTGATATTTAGCATTTCCCCCCACCGGCCGGTATAGGCCAGGTACTTACCTTCTTCTTCTCACTGTGTACAGTATTTACAATCCCCATCTCCAACAGATGACTAATTTGCCTACCTACAAAAATCATAAAAAAAACGAACAAATGAAACATTAGTTAACCTTTTTGTAAACGATTTAATGACTGAAAGTATACGTTTGTGCATTTAAAATAACATAAATGGCTAATAAGAAGCCAGAAGTATGCTGGGCTTGTAATGAACACAAGGGGAGACCGAGAGCTGGTTTCAAGTGCAGGGCGCAGCAGGTGGGAACCCAGCACTGCTCTTCGGGACCGTACCCCTCCCAGTCGACCAGGTACTGAAGAGACCCTCCACGACTCTGTGAGTCCAAAAGGCTGTGTACAGAGTACACCGGAGCCCCCTCGACGTCCAAGGGAGGGGGAGATGCGTTGTGGGGTCCAGCACTAGCCAAGGGACCAGCTGCCAAGGGACCAGCTGCCACTGGCCTGAGGAGAGATATATGAAATGAGGTGAGATACGGCAGTTGACGGGGAGCTGTAATCTGTAGGTCACCTCATTGACTCTCCTCAGGACTTTGAACGGCCCCACAAACCGCGGGTTCAGCTTCCGGTAGGGCGGGTGCAGGTCCTTCGTAGAAATTGGCCTGCGGCTTCTGGAGACGGGTGTGCACTGTGTTCCATACCTTCTCGGTGTGCCGGAACCAATCGTCCACCACAGGAGCCTCGATCTGACTCCGGTGCCAGGGCCGGCTGATAACCTAGAACACACTAAAAGGGTGTGAGGTTAGTGGAGGAGTGACTGAGGGAGTTTTGCGTGTATTCTTGTGTTGGTTTGCCATAGGGGAGTGTCTTGCTCTGTGCGTAGGTATAACAGGAAGAGACATTAACCCGTACGTTCTGGGCCCGGGTGCGCCGACACAGGTGTTGTGTGTGCCCAGGTGAGGAGACGGTCCTGCACATCAGAGGGCACGTAGGTACACCCCTCGGGACACTGGGCCTGTGAGGGCTCCTGTTGCAGGGCTCGACCCATGTCAGCGTCCACATTCCACACGACAGGAGCCACAATGCGGGACAGGGGAATAATGGGTGTCACTCTGTGTCATGCACCCGGGACAATGCATCGGCCTTGACGTTCTTAGATCCTGGCCGGTAGGAAAGGGTAAAGTCAAACTTGGCGAAGAATAGGTCCCACCTGGCCTGACGCGGGTTCAGCCTCTTCGCTGCTTGAATAACTCTAGGTTCCGGTGGTCTGTCCTAACAAGGAATGGGTGTTGAGCACCCTCCAGCCAGTACCGCCATGTTTTCAGTGCCTTCTTGACGGCCAGCAACTCACAATCCCCCACGTCATAATCATGTTCCACGGGAGAAAGCTTCCGTGAGTAGAAGGCGCATGGATGGAGTTGAGGCAGTGATCCAGTGCGTTGGGAGAGAACAGCCCCTACTCCAACCTCGGAGGCATCCACCTCCACGATGAAGGGCAGAGACGGGTCAGGATGAGGCAGAACAGGTGCATTCGTAAAACATTCCTTGAGCGCACGGAAGGCTTCGTTGGCCTCAGTCCAACACAGCTGTATAGGACCTCCCTTCAGGAGGGAGGTGAGAGGACCCACCACTGTGCTGAAACCCCTAATGAAGCACCTGAAATAGTTGGCAAAACCTAGGAAGCGCTGCACCGCCTTTATGTTGGATGGAACAGGCCACAAACGTACTGCACTGATCCTCTGCTCTTCCATATCCACTCCTGCAGTGGATATCTGATAGCCCAGGAAGGAGAACGTCTGCCGGAAGAAAAGGCACTTCTCCTCCTTGTCGTACAGGTGATGCCCTATCAGCCTCTCCAAAACAGACCTGACATGAGAGACATGTTGCTCGCGTGTAGTGCAGTACACCAAGATGTTGTCTATGTACACCACTACATAGTAACCCAACATGTCTCTAAACACCTTATTAATGAAGGATTGAAACACTGAGGGTGCATTTGTCAGGCCGTAGGGCATTACCCTGTATTCGTAGTGGCTGGTGCTGAAGGTGGTCTTCCATTCATCCCCCTCTTTGATGCGCACCAGGTTGTATGCACAGTGTAAATCCAATTTGGTAAAGTACTGACCACCGTGTATCTGTTCGATCACAGTGGGTATGAGAGGCAGGGATAACAACTGCATTTAACTTCTTAGGGAGCGGCAGCAGAGGTGACGGTTTTGGAGAGTCTGGTGTGCCCAAAGTAAAATGCCTGCCACTCAGGCCCAGAAAATAGGATATGCACATAATTAGTACTATTGGATAGGAAACACTCTGAAGTTTCTACAAGTGTTAAACTAATGTATGTGAGTATAACAGAACTGATATAGCAGGCGAAAACCAGAGGAAAATCCATCCGGATTTGCAGTTGTTTTTGTACATGACCTTCTTCTCCAGGCTGCCTATTCATTTCTATTTTAACTAGGACTGAGACTGCAGTACCTATGGCTTCCACTAGATGTCTACAGTCTTTATACAGAGTCTGGAAGCTCTAGCACTAAGCAGAACGGATAGGAAGAGGAAGTAGTGAAGGGACCACTTTTGTCAACAACGTTTGACAGGCGCGAGATTGTGAGCGCGCCCCACTTTATTTTCCTGTCCTATTGTTCACGTTATCATCCAGTTGAAATATTACAGTAAATATACATAAAAGGATGAATTAAAAATGTTTGATTTGTTTGTAGAAAGTTTATAGGTATAATTTGAAGGTGTTCTCTTCACGGTTCAGTGGGCGACTCAACGGTGGATTTTCTGATCATAACGCGTCAACCAAACAGAGATTTATGGATATAATAAATGACTTTTTATAACAAAAGAACCATTCGATGTCTTCGTTGGACACTTGGGAAGCCCTCAGCAGAAGTTCTTTGAAAGGTAAGTGATATTTTTTAGCTCTTATATGGGTTTTGTGTGACCCGCGCTGGATATGAATTTATGCTAATGTGGAAAATATATGAGGTGCTATCCTCAAACAATCAAATGTTGTGCTTTCGCCGTAAAGCCTTTTTGAAATCTGACAACGCTGTGATATTGCCAAGAAGCAGAGCTTTTGATGACTATGAAACACTTGTATATTGATG
>QNTS01002989.1:73324-95901 GCA_003317085.1 Hucho hucho
AACACATTTCACAGCGAAAACAAATCAATTACCTTTTGAAGAACTTCTGCTGAGGGCTTCCCAAGTGTCCAACGAAGACAATCCATGGTTCTTTTGTTAGAAAAAGTAATGTATTATATCCATAAATCTCCGTTTGGTTGGCGCGTTATAATGAGAAAATATAGCGTCGACTCCTCCATTGAAACGTGAAGAGAACTCGTTCAACTTATACCTATAAACTTGTCCAAGAACAATCAAACATAATTTTAAATGTATCCTTAGGAACACTTTTATGTATAAATAGTATAATATTTCAACCGGAATATAAACTGGGCGATAAGAAAGGAAAAAACCAAAGAGCGCGCCAGCCGTGAACGCGCGTTTACTTCTATTGACATCTGTGTGGCCACTTCCTTATTCGTCTTCTTCTATGCTCTAAAAGCATCTAAAAAGAATCAGAACACTTTCTCGAGACTGTTGACATCCAGAGGAAGCAATAGGTACTGCATTCATAAGGGAGGGGTTCTAAATGAGGCAATGTGTCAAAACCACTTTTTCCAGGACAGAAATTCCTTGGGTTTTTGCCTGCCATATCCGTTCTGTTATACTCACAGACAAAATGTTAACACTTTTAGAAAATTCAGAGTGTTTCCTATCCAATGGTACTAAATATGTGCATATCCTATTTTCTGGGCCTGAATGGGAGGCATTTTACTTCGGGCACGCCAGGCTCTCCAAAACGGTCACCTCGTGCGCTGCTCCCAAAGAAGTTAACAGTTGCCTTATTCAGTGTCCGGTAATCAAAACAGGGGTGGTGAAAAAGCCACCTGTAGGTCCCAGTATTCCTCCGGGATAGGGACGTGGGTGGCCTGGTCCGGACTTTCCACGGAGGTGGCACAGATAGACATCTCCCCTGACACTCCTGAGACCAACCCAACAAACTACTCTCTGTCCATGATATCCTGGGGTTATGCAACTGTAACCAGGGGAAACCTAAATCTACGGGGTGTGCAGGATAGTCTAAGATGAGGAAAGTGATGCGTTCATGGTGGTTGTGCGCAACGGTGAGGGAAATGGGAATTGTGGTCTGGCACACCAGTCCTGTTCCTAGGGGACAGTTGTCTAGGGCATGGACTTGGATAGGGGGTTGTAAAGGGACTAGAGGAATGTGTAATGATATGGCCACTGACCAGTCTAGGAAATTGCCTGCAGAACCTGAGTCCACTAGGGCAGGACCCAGTGGGGGGCCAGGATAGTCCGGGAAGGTGACAGGAAGGAGGACAGGCTGGGTGGACAGAGAGGAGCAAGGCACGTCCACGCCTACCTGGGAAGGTGCAGGAGCGCTCCTCGGCCTGACGCTTCCTCGCCTGGTTCTCCTTCTGGGACAGGTGTTCCAGGGGTGGTCTGACTCCCCGCAGTAGGAGCAGAGACCATGTTGACGTTCCTCTGGGGGAAGGTGCGTCGTGCCCACCTGCATGGGCTAAGTCTTGCTGGAGGTTCATGGGAGAGACCCAAACCCCCGGGATGGGTGAACGATGGGCACGCAGGAGATTATCCAGGCCGATGGCCATGGCGATGAGCAGGTCCAGGATGAGGTCCTCATCGCGACAGGCCAGCTCGGTCTGGACGTCCACCTGTAGCCCGCTGCGGAAAACCGTCAACAGGGCCTGGTTGTTCCAGCCAGTGGATGCAGCCACCGTCCCGAAAATCCAGAGCGTACTCACACGCTGTCCTGGACCCCTGGCGTAGACGGAGGAGATGCTCACCTCCCTCTCGGCACTCTGTAGGGGGGTCGAAAACGGCACGGAAGAGTTGGGTGAAGTGCTCATAGGACTGCACTTCTGGACCGTCCCTCTCTCAGACGACGTGCGCCCACTCTAGAGCCAGTCCTGTCAGCTTCGCTCCTATAGCGGAGAGGTCGGGATGTCCTGCTGCTTCCTGTACTCATGGGTCGGTCATTCTGTCACAAGTGTAGAGAGGAATAGGCAGGAGGCATTTGCAGGTTTAGAACTACTGAATTTATTTACTTCTTAGGGATCGGTGGACCGCCTTAGTTTAGTTGGCGCCATGGAGTTCTGTAATCCAGTCATTCAACATGCAGACAAAGAAATCCCAAAAGTACCTGTAAAGTTTGTCCAAGCAAGTCAAACGATGTTTCTAATTAATCCTCAGGTTGTCAAATATCTAAATAAACGATCATATTTTAGATGGAGAATAGTCTGTTCAAAAGGGAAGAAAAATAACGAAGCGCTCACACACAGTCACGCGCGCAAACAGTAGTGTCCGTTTCAACAGCCACTTGTAAGAACTTCTATTTCTTGTTCGTTTTTCAAAAAACAAGCATGAAACCATGTCTAAAAACTGTTGACATCTAGTGGAAGCCATAGGAACTGCAATCTTGGAACTAATTCCCTTATAGACAATTGCAATTCAAAAAAAAAAAAAAAACTGTGACATAAAACGTTTGACAGGCGCCTGCCATATCAGTTCTGTTATACTCACAGACATTATTTTAACAGTTTTAGAAACTGCAGAGTGTTTTCTATCCAATACTATCAATTATATGCATATCATAGCTTCAGGGCCTTTTGCGATGTGCAAAAGTACAATGTAAATAATAAAATACCTACCATTGTTAACTAAATGTTTAATGAGTTTTATCACAACTTTTTTGTAACGTTTATTGACCAAGTGGTAAAACATATTGACATTGTGCCAGGGGTTTAGCTAACTTTGCTTAACTAAAGTTACATTAGTGAATAAGGGGAAATGCTAGCTAGCTTTACCACCCTGTGTTAGTACGTTTTACTCATTAAAATAGTTATTGCTAGCTGTGAGTCTAAAAGGGGGAATTTAACTGTAATCTTTGTTAAATCTATTGAAGAAAAGTCAATAGTAGTAAGGTGTCAAATCAAAAACGCATATTTTGACCAATGGATAAAATATGTTATTTGTGTAGATCCTCTAAGAAAACCAATGGTCCAAACCTCATGTCTCCATCATAATCCGTTCAAAGGTTATTGTAGTTTTTACCCTTGTAGGAGGGCCTGAATTCAAATACAATTTTATTAGTCACATGCTTCATAAACAACAGGTGTAGACTAACAGTGAAATGCTTACATACGGGCTCTTCTTAACAATGCAGAGAGAAAGAAAATAGAGAAATAATGAAGTAATAATAAATACACAATGAGTAACGATAACTTGGCTATATACATGGGATACCAGTATCGAGTCGATGTGCAGGGGTACGAGGTAGTTGAGTTAGATATGTACATTAGAGGTATTCAATTCCGAGATCCGAGCAGGTCCGGGTCCTCAATTTTGACATTTGTCGCGGATCTGGGTCTGAAATAATTGCCATGGGTCTCGGGTATGTGCAATTTAAAATGTACCGACTGGACCCGATCGGACCAATCCTCTGTTGGTTTAATGTGTGAGGTGAAGAGAACCGTGCAAATTCATCTGTGTCAGCCAATTGAAACTCAATTAAATGTATAGCTTATGTCCAGCTGAAACTGGTTCCGGCTGCTCACCTCACACACGCCTGCTGCTGAGGAGAGAGAGAGAGAGAGAGAGTGAGTGAAAGGAGCCTTGGCCTAGGCTTCTGTTAAATGCGAAGATGGTATTTTTAATTTAAGTAAAATGAAAGTTAGAGGAGAAAGAGTATAGTGAAAAGAAGCTGACAAGGGGAATGTCCTCAGTGTTTTAATATTCTAGTGGACAAAGATGAGAAGGTTGGCACAGCCAAATGTATTGTGTGCAACTCACTATTCAGGTTTGAAACAATTTTCTAATTTTCTAGGAGGCTAATTCGTGAATTCTCAATCAGAATATTTTTTATTAAGATAAGCATTATATTGTTTGATTAAAAGAGTACTGTAACTCTGGTAGGCCTAAAACATTCTTCCTCACCGATATAGCCTGAATTAAAAATTTATGAAATTTCATTTTTTTTGGTTGCTGGCATACACACAATACCCCATAATGTCAAAGTGGAATTATGCTTTTTTTTTTTACTAATTAAAAGTAAAAAGCTGAAATGTCTTGAGTGTGAATTTCAAACACAGATTCAACCACAAAGACCAGGAAGGTTTTCCAATGCCTTGCAAAGAAGAGCACCCATTGGTAGAATGGAGAACACCATCGTGTTCGCGAGAGTCTCATCTTTCCATAGATGGGTCATAATAGTTAGTAGGCCAAACTGTTCGGACGCTACAGATGATTTTCGAGATGTCTCATGGTCTGAGTTTATGAGTTTGGGCTCCCGAGTGGCGCCTCTTGCATCTCAGTGCAAGAGGTGTCACTACTGTCCATGGTTCGAATCCAGGTGGTATCACATCCGGACGTGATTGGGAGTCCCATAGGGCCGCACACAATTGGCACAGCGTCGTCAGGGTTTGGCCGAGGCCATCATTGTAAATAAGAATTTGATCTTAACTGACTTGCCTAGTTAAATAAAGGTTACATTAAAAAAAAGGTAAAATGTACCATGAGGATTCAACCCTGTGGGAATCTTCATGTACCATTAACAAGGTGAGAAGAAGAATAAAGTAGGTCATGGGTCTATAACGGCCAGTGGGGGAAATGGCGCTGGTACAGGCTATGTATCAGCATCATTTTCAAATGTGGTTTGGTCTTTCGGCATGTTCACTAACACTGGTATGGCAGAAGCATACTTTTGAGAACAGCCATAATGAAGACACTACACTGTCATTGTAATGATGCAACTATTAAAGATACCTATATATGAGCTCTTGCATAGCATGACATGAATGCGTAATAGATGCTATGCTATGGATATGTTTCATTAATGTAATGGGGTTTGGACCTGTTATAACACGTTCATGAAATGCCTAAAGATGTGTAGTAATTGCGTTAGGGATATGTAGTCAAAGTTACCAATGAGTCTACTGCATTGGGATGAATACTGTGGATCTATAATAAAATCAACATTTACTGGACACATGGACACATGATATAGATGCATATAGATGTTCTATGTATTTATGTACTCCATGTGGTCATGTTGTGTTTGAGATGCGAGACACAATTCCCGAAAGGGACACAATAAAGAATAATATGTATTATATGTATTATAATTATTTATATATGTACAGTACCAGTCAAAGGTTTGGACACACCGACTGATTCAAGTGTTTTTCTTTATTTTTAAAATTTTCTACATTGTAGCATAATAGTGAAGACATCAAAAATATGAAATAGCATATAAGGAATCATGTAGTATTGTCAAAGTGTTTAACAAATCAAAATATATTTTATATTCTTCGAAGTAGCCACCCTTTGCCTTGATGACAGCTTTGCACAATCTTGGCATTTTCTCAACCAGCTTCACCTGGAATGCTTTTCCAACGGTCTTGAAGGAGTTCCCACATATGCTGAGCACTTGTTGGCTGCTTTTCCTTAACTCTGCGGTCCATCTCATCCCAAACCATCTCAATTGGGTTGAGGTCGGGTGATTGTGGAGGCCAGGTCATCTGATGCAGCACTCCCATCACTCTCCTTCTTGATCAAATAGACCTTACACAGCCTGGAGGTGTGTTGGGTCATTGTCCTGTTGAAAAACACATGATTATCCCACTAAGCTCCAACCAGATGGGATGGCGTATCGCTGCAGAATGCTGTTGCAGCCATGCTGTTTAAATGTGCCATGAATTCTAAATAAATCACTCACAGTGTCACTAGCAAAGCACCCCCACCCCATCACACCTCCTCCTCCATGCTTCACGGTGGGAACTACACATGCGGAGATCATCCGCTCACCTACTCTGCGTCTCACAGACACGGCGGTTGTAACCAAAAATCTCAAATTTGGACTCAGACCAAAGGACAGATTTCCACCGGTCTAATGTCCATTGCTCGTGTTTCTTGGCCCAAGCAAGTCTCTTTTTATTATTGGTGTCCTTTAGTAGTGGTTTCTTTGCAGCAATTCGACCATGGGCACAAATGGGCACAAACCTATGGGCACAAACCCACCATCGCTGGACCAGACAGGACCGGGAAAAAGTGCTCTTCACTGACGAGTCGCGATTTTGTCTCATCGTCGAAGGAATGAGCGTTACACCGAGGCCTGTACTCTGGAGCGGGATAGATTTGGAGGTGGAGGGTTCGTCATGGTGTGGGGCGGTGTGTCACAGCATCATCGGACTGAGGCAATCTCAACGCTGTGCGTTACATGGAAGACATCCTCCTCCCTCATGTGGTACTCTTCCTGCAGGCTCATCCTGACATGACCCTCCAGCATGACAATGCCACCAGCCATACTACTCGTTATGTGCATGATTTCCTGCAAGACAGGAATGGCAGTGTTCTGCCATGGCCAGCGAAGAGCCCGGATCTCAATCCCATTGAGGACGTCTGGGACCTGTTGGATCGGAGGGTGAGGGCTAGGGCCAATCCCCCCAGAAATGTCCGGGAACTTGCAGGTGCCTTTGTGGAAGAGTGGGGTAACATCTCACAGCAAGAACTGGCAAATCTGGTGCAGTCCATGAGGAGGAGATGCACTGCAGTGCTTAATGCAGCTGGTGGCCACACCAGATACTGACTGTTACTTTTGACCACCCCTTTGTTCAGAGACACATAATTCCATTTCAGTTAGTCACATGTCTGTGGATCTTGAGTGTCTCAGATGTTGAATCTTGTTATGTTCATACAAATATTTACACATGTTAAGTTTGATAAAAACAGTGAGATTATGTTTCTTTTTTTGCTGAGTTTATAAATATATATACAGTGGGGAGAACAAGTATTTGATACACTGCCGATTTTGCAGGTTTTCCCACTTACAAAGTATGTAGAAGTCTGTAATTTTTATCATAGGTACTCTTCAACTGTGAGTGACGGAATCTAAAATCCAGAAAATCACATTGTATGATTTTTAAGTAATTAATTAGCATTTTATTGCATGACATAAGTATTTGATACATCAGAAAAGCAGAACTTAATATTTGGTACAGAAACCTGTTTGCAATTACAGAGATCATACGTTTCCTGTAGTTCTTGACCAGGTTTACACACACTGCAGCAGGGATTTTGGCCCACTCCTCCATACAGACCTTCTCCAGATCCTTCAGGTTTCGGGGCTGTTGCTGGGCAATACGGACTTTCAGCTCCCTCCAAAGATTTTCTATTGGGTTCAGGTCTGGAGACTGGCTAGGCCACTCCAGGACCTTGAGATGCTTCTTACGGAGCCACTCCTTAGTTGCCCTGGCTGTGTGTTTCGGGTCGTTGTCATGCTGGAAGACCCAGCCACAACCCATCTTCAATGCTCTTACTGAGGGAAGTAGGTTGTTGGCCAAGATCTCGCGATACATGGCCCCATCCATCATCCCCTCAATACGGTGCAGTCGTCCTGTCCCCTTTGCAGAAAAGCATCCCCAAAGAATGATGTTTCCACCTCCATGCTTCACGGTTGGGATGGTGTTCTTGGGGTGGTACTCATCCTTCTTCTTCCTCCAAACACGGCGAGTGGAGTTTAGACCAAAAAGCTATNTTCAGGTCATTGACCAGGTCCTGCCGTGTAGTTCTGGGCTGATCCCTCACCTTCCTCATGATCATTGATGCCCCACGAGGTAAGATCTTGCATAGTGCCCCAGACCGAGGGAGATTGACCGTCATCTTGAACTTCTTCCATTTTCTAATAATTGCGCCAACAGTTGTTGCCTTCTCACCAAGCTGCTTGCCTATTGTCCTGTAGCCTATCCCAGCCTTGTGCAGGTCTACAATTTTATCCCTGATGTCCTTACACAGCTCTCTGGTCTTGGCCATTGTGGAGAGGTTGGAGTCTGTTTGATTGAGTGTGTGGACAGGTGTCTTTTATACAGGTAACGAGTTCAAACTGGTGCAGTTAATACAGGTAATGAGTGGAGAACAGGAGGGCTTCTTAAAGAAAAACTAACAGGTCTGTGAGAGACGGAATTCTTACTGGTTGGTAGGTGATCAAATACTTATGTCATGCAATAAAATGCAAATGAATTATTAAAAAATCATACAATGTGATTTTCTGGATTTTTGTTTTAGATTCCGTCTCTCACAGTTGAAGTGTACCTATGATAAAAATTACAGACCTCTTCATGCTTTGTAAGTAGGAAAACCTGCAAAATCGGCAGTGTATCAAATACTTGTTCTCCCCACTGTGTATATATACAGTTGAAGTCGGAAGTTTACATACACCTTAGCCAAATACATTTAAACTCAGTTTTTCACAATTCCTGACATTTAATCCTAGTAAAAAGTCTCTGTCTTAGGTCAGTTAGGATCACCACTTTATTTTATGAATGTGAAATGTCAGAATAATAGTAGAGAGAATAATTTATTTCAGCTTTTATTTCTTTCATCACATTCCCAGTGGGTCAGAAGTTTACATACACTCAATTAGTATTTGGTATCATTACCTTTAAATTGTTTAACTTGGGTCAAACATTTCGAGTAGCCTTCCACAAGCTTCCCACAATAAGTTGGGTGAATTTTGGCCCATTCCTCCTGACGGAGCTGGTGTAACTGAGTCAGGTTTGTAGGCCTCCTTGCTCGCACACGCTTTTTCAGTTCTGACCACAAATTTTCTACGGGATTGAGGTCAGGGCTTTGTGATGGTCACTCCAATACCTTGACTTTGTTGTCCTTAAGCCATTTTGCCACAACTTTGGAAGTATGCTTGGGGTCATTGTTCATTTGGAAGACCCATTTGCGCCCAAGGTTTAACTTCCTGACTGATGTCTTGAGATGTTGCTTCAATATATCCACATCATTTTCCTTCCTCATGAAGCCATCTATTTTGTGAAGTGCACCAGTCGCTCCTGCAGCAAAGCACCCCCACAACACGATGCTGCCACCCCTGTGCTTCACGGTTGGGATGGTTTTCTTCGGCTTGCAAGCTTCCCCCTTTTTCCTCCAAACATAACGATGGTCCTTATGGCCAAACAGTTCTATTTTTGTTTCATCCTCCAAGTGCGATGACAACGGCGCATGTGGTCATGGACTGAGGGCACCACTACCTCAACCTCTTGGGCAGGGAACAAGGGGAGTTGATAGCCCAGAGCACACTTGAAGGGTGACATACCTGTTGAGGCGTTGATGAGAGTGTTGTGGGCATATTCCACCCAGGGTAGCTGAGCACTCCAAGAGCAAGCGGTACCCGAAGTCACACAGCGTAGGGCAGTCTCCATCTCCTGGTTGGCCCGTTCGGCCTGGCCGTTGGTCTGGGCGTGATATCCAGATGAAAGACTAACATTAATACCAAGTGCTGAACAGAATCTCCATACCTGGGATGTAAACTGGGGTCCCCTGTCAGAAACGATGTCAGGGGGAATGCCATGCAGCTAAAACACATGGGATACCAGCAGGTCCGCAGTCTCCCTGGAGGATGGAAGCTTGGAGAGGGGAATGAAGTGAGCTGCTTTGGAAAATCTGTCAATTATGGTGAAGATGACTGTTACTGTTGGATGGGGGAAGGTCAGTGATAAAGTCCAGAGCTATGTGTGACCAGGGGTGACTGGGTATGGGAAAAGGGCGAAGCAGACCGGACGTGGGTTTGGTGGAGGTTTTGTTCCGGGCACAGACCGAGCAGACTGAGACAAACTCCCGGACGTCTCTCTCCATGGTGGGCCACCAAAAGCACTGACCCAGGAAGGCGACAGTCCAGTTCATGCCAGGGTGACAGGTGAGCTGAGTAGAATGGGCCCACTGAAGAACCTCAGAGCCAACTGAATCTGGAACAAACAGGGCCTTTCTTGGACCGTTACCTGGGTCAGGCTGGTTCTGCTGAGCCTGGCGAATACGGTACTCGATCTCCCAGGAGACAGTGGCAACGATGCAGGTGGATGGCATAATGGTCTCTGGCTCGGAACCTGTGGTGTCGGCGGTGAACTGACGGGAGACGGCGACAGGCTTGGTATTCTTAGATCCGGGGCGATAAGTGAGTGTGAAGTTGTATCTTCCAACGAACAATGCCCACCTGGCCTGCTGGGAGTTCAGACGTTTGGCGGTCTGGATGTAGGACAGGTTTTTGTGGTCCATCCACACAATGAAGGGGAGAACCGAGCCCTCCAACCAGTGATGCCACTCCTCAAGAGCCAGCTTCACAGCCAGAAGTTCCCGGTTACCCGTGTCGAAATTTCTTTATGCAGGTGAGAGCTTGTGGGACAAGAAAGCACATGGGTGGAGCTTCTGATCAGAGGGGGAACGTTGGGACAGAACAGCACCTACCCTGGTGTCAGAGGCGTCCACCTTGACGATGAACTGGAGTTCTGGGTCTGGTTGGGTGAGGATCGGAGCGGAAGTGAAGCAGCGCTTGAGTTCCCAGAACGCTGCCTGCGCCTCAGGGGTCCAGTGGAACGGAGTGGAGGTGGAGGTGAGAGTGGTGAGAGGGGCTGCCAAACGGCTGTAGTTACAGATGAAAGGTCTGTAAAAATTGGCAAACCCCAGGAAACGCTGTAGCTGCTTCAGATTCGAGGGCACAGGCCACTCTGTGACTGCCCTGACCTTGGCAGGGTTCATCCGTCACTGTCCTTGTGCAATTATGTAACCCAGGAAGAACACAGAGGAAGCATGAAACTCACATTTCTCAGCCTTAACAAAAAGCTTATTCTCCAACTGCCGTTGGAGAACTTGGCAAACGTGTTACTAGTGAGCCTTAGGATCCTTAGAAAAAATGTGAATGTCATCCACATAGACAAAAAACGAAGCATCCAATCACCTCCCTCAGAACGTCATTAACCAGGCTCTGGAAAACAGCAGGAGCGTTAGCATGACCAAATACTCATTGTCCAAGTGGTGTGTTGAACGCCGTTAACCACTCATCCCCCTCTCTGATGCGGACAAGGTGGTAGGCAGTCTGGAGGTCGAGTGTAGTGAACACCGTGGCACCATGTAGGGGGGCAAAAGCAGAACTGATGAGTGGCATGGGACACTTGTTCCTAACAGTGATACTATTCAGTCCACGGAAGTCTATGCACAGCCTCAGTGACCCATCTTTTTTCTTGACAAGGAAAAAACCCAGCCCTTACCAGAGAGGAAGTCGGCCTGACATGTCCTGCAGCCAGGGAATCCTGGATGTACCCCTCCATAGCCTCTTGCTCGAGGTGAGAGAGGTTATACAACCGGCTAAAGGGGAGAGGATCTCCAGGCTGGAGGTCAATTGCGCAGTCGTACGGCCGATGAGGCGGCAGAGACAGGGTGTGGTGCTTTCTGGACACAGGAGCTAGATCGTGATACTCGGGAGGAACTGATGACAGGTCCGGGGGTTCTGGAATGGACTGGGGCACAGAGGTTTGGCCCTGCAGGTCAGACAGGCTCTGTGAAAATTCCTTGATGTGCTCCAGAAGGGTTTTCAAGGCTTAGTCATGTTGCTCAAGCAGGGCGCCTTGGCCGGCGAGGGTTTGGTGGAGGGGATCTGAGTCTGCTGGGTTCATGTCTTGGCCAGATCGTACTGTCACGCGGAGCGGAACAGGTGAACCCAAGAGCAGACTCAGACGAGGAGACAGGGATGAGGTAACCAAGGTATTTATTGAAACACAGGGGGAAGATTGAGTGCAGGCCAGGGGAAGCTCAGGCGGGTTGCAGAAAACCAGGTGCTGAGGCTGGAGCGAGAGGTGTTTAACCTGTTACGGATCCAATCCCGTGAACTGGATCCATTTTGACAACATCCGGTGAAATGCAGAGCACCAATTCAAGTTACAAAAATACTCATTTCAAACATTCATGGAAATACAAATGCTGCACACCCTTCAAAAGCTTAGACTCTTGTTAATCTAACAGCATTTTCAGATTTCAAAAAGGCTTTACGGCGAAAGCAGAACATTTGATTGTCTGAGGACAGCGCCCCACTCAAAACCTCAATTAGCATAATAACATAACCAGCAGAGGTGTCACAAAACTCAAAAATAGCATAAAATAAATCGCTTACCTTTGATGATCTTCCTCTGATGGCATATCCAAGCGTCCAGGTTACACAATAAAAGGTCCTTTTGTTCAATAAAGTTCCTCTTTATATCCATATAGCTCCGTTTAGTTGGTGCGTTTTGTTCAGTAATCCACCTGCCCAAAGGCTTTCATCCATGCAGACAAACTATATCCCAAAAGTACCCGTAAAGTTCGTGGAAAAAAAGTCAAACAGCATTTGTAATCAATACTCAGATACCCTAAAATGAATATACACTATAATATTTCAAATGAAATATAACCTGCTGAATAGAAGAGAAAAAGAACTGAGCGCGCATTCCCTGTTACGCGCAAAATCCAAAACAGGACACTTAACGTGAACTCCCTTGATTTTCATGATTGAAGCTTCAAAACTTTTTCTAAAGACTGTTGACATCTAGTGGAAGCCATAGGAACTGCAATCTGGGGGTTAAATCAGTGTGAATAGACTGATTCAGACATCCCGTATGGATTTTGCTCGGGTTTTTGCCTGCCATATCAGTTCTGTTATACTCACAGACATTATTTTAACAGTTTTAGAACCTTCAGAGTGTTTTCTATCCAAAGCTACTAATTATATGCATATCCTAGCTTCTGGCCCTGAGTAACAGGCAGTTACCCAGTCACTACAAAGATACAGGCATTCTTCCTAACTCAGTTGCCGGAGAGGAAGGAAACCAATCAGGGATTTCATCATGGGCCTAATTAATTTAATTCAATTTACTGATTTCCTTATATGTAAAATCTTTGAAATTGTTGCATGTTGCATTTATATTTTTGTTCAGCTGTTCAGGAGGCTGTTGGTGTTAGACTTGATGTACCTGTGCAGCAGAGAGAACAATCTATGGCATGCGTGGCTGAAGTCTAACGATTTTCCGGGCTTTCCTTTCACACTGCCTGATATAGAGGTCCTGGATGACAGATGATGATGTTGAGGGAGAGGTTGTTGTTCCAGCACTACACTGCCAGGTCACTGACCTTCTCTCTGTAAGCTGTCTCATCGTCGCCGGTGATCAGGCCTACCATCGTTGTGTCGTCAGCAAATTCGATGATGGTGTTGAAGTCGTGCATGGCCACGCAGTCATGTGTGTACAGGGAGTACAAGAGGGGACTAAGAACATACCCCTGCAGTTCCCCTATGGGGTCGGCCCGTCAGGAAGTCAAGGATCCAGTTGCAGAGGGAGATGTTCAGTCCCAGGCTCCTAAGCTTGGTGACAAGCTTGGAGGGGACGATGGTGGTGAACGCTGAGCTGTAGTCAAGAAACTGCATTCTCATATAGGTATTCCTCTCATTTTAGCCAAAAACCTGGTTGCTTCTGACAGGAGTCTGAAACTTGGTTGTAAGTGGATCTTCCATCAAGACAATAACTCCAAGCAAACATCAAAATCCACAAAGAAATGGTTAATTGGCCATCTCAGTCCTTTTTTATTAGCTGCCCCTCACATCCACTGGATGCCAGATTAAATGGGATTTTCAGACTAATGGGTAAATGTGAAAGCATCACAAGTACAGTGAGGGAAAAAAGTATTTGTTCCCTGCTGATTTTGTATGTTTGCCCACTGACAAAGAAATGATCAGTCTATAATTTTAATGCTAGGTTTATTTGAACAGTGAGAGACAGAATAACAACAAAAAAAACAGAAATACGCATGTGAAAAATTTTATCAATAGATTTCCATTTTAATGAGGGAAATAAGTATTTGACCCATCTGCAAAACAAGACTTAGTACTTGGTGGCAAAACCCTTGTTGGCAATCAGAGGTCAGACGTTTCTTGTAGTTGGCCACCAGGTTTGCACACATCTCAGGAGGGATTTTGTCCCACTCCTCTTTGCAGATATTCTCCAAGTCATTAAGGTTTCAAGGCTGACGTTTGGCAACTCGAATCTTCAGCTCCCTCCACAGATTTTCTATGGGATTAAGGTCTGGAGACTGCCTTGGCCGTGTGTTTTGGGTCATTGTCATGCTGGAATACCCATCCACAACCCATTTTCAATACCCTGGCCAAGGGAAGGAGGTTCTCACCATAGATGTGACGGTACATGGCCTCGTCCATCGTCCCTTTGATGCGGTGAAGTTGTCCTGTCCCCTTAGCAGAAAAACACCCCCAAAGCATAATGTTTCCACCTCCATGTTTGACGGTGAGGATGGTGTTCTTGGGGTCATAGGCAGCATTCTTCCTCCTCCAAACACGGCGAGTTGAGTTGATGCCAAAGAGCTCCATTTTGGTCTCATCTGACCACAACACTTTCACCCAGTCGTCCTCTGAATCGTTCAGACGGGCATGTATATGTGCTTTCTTGAGCAGGGGGACCTTGCGGGCACTGCAGGATTTCAGTCCTTCACGGGGTAGTGTGCTACCAATTGTTTTCTTGGTGACTATGGTCCCAGCTGCCTTGAGATCATTGACAAGATCCTCCCNGAGGTGAGATCTTGCATGGAGCCCCAGGCCGAGGGAGATTGACAGTTCTTTTGTGTTTCTTCCATTTGCGAATAATCGCACCAACTGTTGTCACCTTCTCACCAAGCTGCTTGGCGATGGTCTTGTAGCCCATTCCAGCCTTGTGTAGGTCTATAATCTTGTCCCTGACATCCTTGGAGAGCTCTTTGGTCTTGGCCA
The DNA here is from genome assembly GCA_003317085.1 of Hucho hucho. Classification (NCBI taxonomy): domain Eukaryota; kingdom Metazoa; phylum Chordata; class Actinopteri; order Salmoniformes; family Salmonidae; genus Hucho; species Hucho hucho. The sequence goes on from QNTS01002989.1 coordinate 87,861, forward strand.
TGGTGGAGAGTTTGGAATCTGATTGATTGATTGCTTCTGTGGACAGGTGTCTTTTATACAGGTAACGAGCTGAGATTAGGAGCACACTCTTAAAGGGAGTGCTCCTAATCTCAGCTTGTTACCTGTATAAAAGACACCTGGGAGCCTGAAATCTTTCTGATTGAGAGGGGGTCAAATACTTATTTCCCTCATTAAAATGCAAATCAGTTTATAACATTTTTCACATGCGTTTTTCTTGATTTTTTTTGTTGTTATTCTGTCTCTCACTGTTCAAATAAACCTACCATTAAAATTATAGACTGATAATTTCTTTGTCAGTGGGCAAACGTACAAAATCAGCAGGGGATCAAATACTTTTTTCCTTCACTGTAGAATGATGCTGCACAATAAGTCCATGCCTTCTTAAGGTTTGGATCACTCTGTTTGGATTACATTTAATCTAAGGACATTTACACATTTTATAATCAAATAATTATTTATTTATATAATTATTTCATAGGGAAATATTTGAATTGTAAATTAGACATTTGAGAATGGGACATCAGTTTGATATCCAGAGAAGGTCCAGATGGAATAGCTAAAGCCCTCTCCCCAAATATGTGCTTTAGTCTGCAGTATAATCTATATTATTGTAGGAAAAATCATTTGTGAAACAAGATTGCCTTGTAATTTCAGTGTAATTCAACAAAAACAAAGCACAGGGGAGAGGCCTTGCAAGGTAATTGCTCTTTGTATTAGCAAATAAATATTAGTGTTATTCAGGTTTATTATTGGGAGAGTGATTTACTAGTCATTAATTGACGAAGTGAGTTTCATCTCTCTGATTAGCAGTTCTCTAACATATGTAGTACAACAGGAGGGATAGGAAATAATCACTCAGCAAACACATTGCACACATTCTCCAAAAACAGCATGTGATGAATACCGTTTATTAAAAGAACCTCATTCACACTGGTTATTGATGCATGGCTTTTCGTGTCCAATAAATGGTAATGTTTTCAGTAACAGATTATTAGGGCTGAAATTCTTCTTCTTCCAGAGATCCTGATATTTCTGGAGGTGTTATTTAGTAGCTGTACAGTCACAGTAATAATAACGCTGGGAAGTCAATACGTATTGGCTGTGCATATGTTTGCTTTCACACTTTGTGTGAAGTGACGTCAGAGCGCTTAGCCAGGTTGATAAAAACAGAGTAAAAAAATCACATGATGGTTTAGTCACTCAATAACTGTCTTCCAGCTTTAACTAAGTGTGATCATGTTTTCCCCAACCTCATTAACATTTAAAAAAGTGCTTGATAAAATGCAGGCCTGTGAATTTCAAGTTCTTGACTTGCTAATTGTGCTTACAGTTCTTAACTCCGTATCTCAAGTATTCAATTACAATTTGGATTCTACCAACAGAACAGACAGTCTAATGCAGGGTTCCCCAACTGCCGGCCGCGAGCCAAATTTGGCCCGCCAGCAATATTATTTGGCCCCCAAAAAATAATTATGAATATTTTATTCATAAAAAAATATAGATAATAATAAAAACATCTCAGACCCGAGATGCAAAAACTCCAAAATGCAATTTCCCAAGAAGGAAGTTACCCTTACCTAAATAATGCAAAAGTTACATTTTAACTTCATTCATGAGGAGAGAGAATGCAGGAGACAGTCAACTAATAAAGCAGGCAGCGGACCATTTTGTGGCACTTTAACGTAAAGCTGCAACCGCAGCGCAATCAATAGGAGGTGAACAGCTCCTGGTGCTGAAAATATAGCTAACCTGTTATGCAAGTGTTGCACAGCAACAGATGGAGAAAACCTACACCAGTTGAGTAATTCATTCAACAGTGTTCTTCATTTTAATTTCTTTCTTCCAAGCCTAGGCCTATATAAAATAACTTAACTGGCTGTGAGGTAGGCTATGAGGCTTAACAGCATCTTTCACAATAAAAAAATATATGTCCTAATATGAGTGGTATTTTTTTTATTAGGCCTATTTACAATTGCAACTGGGCAAAACTGTAGCGTCCTACATATAACAATTATTTAAAGAAAAAATGTCTGTATCGTGATAGCCTGCTCCTGTAACGACAGAACAAACAGAAAATACTGTCAGCTTGAGACCTAAATATCCCTGGATAATCACTCACAATAATATTAGTATTTACTAATTACAGTCAAATAGGCCACTAAGTTACTTACTCAATGGGAAAAGTTGCATTTCCCCTCGGACACAATCTTGTGGATGTCGTGTGAGATGGATGTGATTTTGAAGCGCAGGCAGTCCTTATTGACTTATGTGAAAGCCAGTTCCTGTCGTGAAGCTATACTGCGTTCATAGAGGAAAATGAGGACTTGCAGGTGTAAGTCGATCCATTCAATGTTAGCACCTAAAATACAAGTTTCGTTATTGTGCTGTATTCCTCACATAAGGACTTGGCACTCCTCGATGTCTGGAATTCAATCAGCTCAGTTTGAATTGCGGCCTCATCCAGCGAGGGTATCGTTTTCTTAGCAAGGGAGGAGAATCTTCCACCTGGGCGGACTGTGAGAGGATCACGTACAAACGCAATGATATCCTTGGGCATGCTGTAGTCTTCAAATCTTGTGGAGAAGTTGTCTTGTCCCTCTGCCTGTCGTTCTTCAGTGTGCTGAAGTGCAGTAGTCTTCCAGATGACAAGTCCAAATTGAACAACTCAAGCTTCCTAGTCAGGGCCTCAAGTTTTTCCACCATGTCCACGACTGTTTTTCCTCTTCCTTGTAACTGCAGATTTTACCTGTTTAAGTGACAGAATTTGTCTGCCCGAAAAGCTGTGTGTGTAACGCTTCAATATTTTTGTGTCAGGCCTCTGTCTGGGGCGGGAAAGTCATTTTGAAAGTTCCATGCTTGGTTCACAATGAAGTCTGATATTTAATTATTTGCAAACAGCAACATTTTCATTGCAAATAAGACCCACTGGCTTGGCATTGGGAAAATATGTTAAGATGAACACATATCTCTCTGTACATTCTTCCCTGAAACTGCGATTTTCATTATCCACCTCTGTTTTGATACTTTTTGAGGGCGACATTTTCTCTTGCTATCAAGCTAAATATTCTGAATTAATGTTGATGTTAAAAACAATAGTGTAGTCTACAGTAGGCTACACAGACCTGTTTTTCCACACCAATCAATGCACAGAGAAATAGACAAAAATAATAATTTAATAGAGACATAGTTATTTTATGAGCATAATCAGATCGAAATGATTGTTATTGTCACTGAGTTTATTATGTACTAATCAGATGTGTTAAACATTTTGTTTAATTTGTAGTGTAGGCCAATTAATTGTGTTAATATTATATATTAATTATGTTCTGGCCCACCAACTATTAGCGCAGAAAGAATTTGACCCAAGGCCAAACCTACTAGTTGACGAACCCTGGTCTAATGCTTCAGAGTGCTAGAATTTAGCAGGAATGGCACCCAAAGGAAAATATGGTTAACAATAGTAATTCACAATAATCACCCTTTCAAATCTGTTTCCAGTTTTAACATCGAAGACCCCATCAACTCAATACCTACTTGGCCTATACAGACACATCTTGGCTTATTTGGGAGGGACTTTCAAATGTTTTGAGCATCTCAAAGGAGCTAATTCCTTACTAGAGAATTTGACGTAGCTAAGTGCTTTTAAATGTTACATTTAAATGTTCAATATTATGTCTTTGTCCTCTTTTGTTGACCTAGTCTTGTTAAATGTTTTTACAATGTATAGTTTTCAATCACAGTCCATGCAAGGCAATCTCACTGCCATTAACATGAAGGCATTTTAAGTGTATTAAACCTGCTGTGCCTTAATTTTGTAGGTGTACTCTATTACAATTATATGTGGATTCTACAGATACAAATGCATTTCTTAGAGAGAGATTTATTAGAACATGAATTACTCATCTAATTTCGCTGGTATAATTTGTTGCTTAACAATACTGTATGTTGGTAAAATATAATAGAAAGTAACACACAGTAGGCTTGTACTGCCGATCAGGACATTGGCTTCCTCCGGTCTGTGGAAGAAAAGCTGTTTCATTCACTAATTAGCTGTCCTCCTTTAATTACAACAACATCACAGGCAGTCAACCCCCTAGCGCGAGGTTAATAGCAACCAACAAAGCATTAGAAGCATTTAAAATGGATCCCTGTTCTTGGGCCTAGAACTAATTCTACTCGGCACTCTACAGACGCCATGAAATTCAGCTGAGAATACTGCTGGCACCCTATGTAGCAATTCTGTATCTGCTCATACAATTAGTATGTACTGTGTAAAGGCATAATTCAACTATCTAGTGTGAAACATTTCCCTTTCCCTTGTTTTTTGGTGAACCCTTTATTGATGCTAACTACTACAGTAGCAGTGAAGTGTTTCAACTATCAACTCTACTTCCTGAGTCTACTCACATCCAGTACAGTACTGTGGACAACACAGGTCTATTATAGTGTACTTCATTGCAAGACCCCTACTACAACAGAGAAATAGGGCCAACGCATCTTTTGGGTCGTGCTGGAGCACTGCAGGGACTCCGCCCTCTAATCGGCCTCTTTGGATACTTTTCAAACTCAGTTATGGCTTGAGTGTACTCAAGCAGGACTGGTTGTGGTGTGTGATGGCCAACACCATCGACCTACTGTAGCTACTACACTACAGGCTACCAAACAGGCAAATAAAGAGAGAGGAAAAGAGTATGTTTTCTTCATTGCATTGTGCAGTAGGTTTTTACTCACCCGTATGACATCTTACTTTATCTGAGCATAGATTTAAAGGGTTATCCAAATGCTGAAATGTATTTGTGCATTTTCATGTACTACTGCTTACAGGCTACCCTGCCCCCTAACAACTTAAACATGTAGGCTACGTATGGTCTCTTAGCCTCAGTTCGCTGTAGATAAAGAACAGTAACATCCACTGACCAGGACCAGAGCTAAATTACAGCTAAGTGTTGTCTGATGCACAGATTGCAAATGGAGAGCCGTGTCAGGCTTTTAATGGGTGTAATTAGTGCTTAACTGGTGTCATAACAAATTATATCATTGTTTTTAAAAAGTGCGGTAGGGAAATGTGTGTCAAAAAATTATGATTGAAATGAAAAGTTGTTATTTATAGAACTCTAATAACAGTGATTTGATGAAAATGACCAGTAATTGTTTTTCCAGAATGGCCCATAGGGCAGGAGCCTATCTTCTGTTTCTGTAGCGCGTGAGGAATATACCAGGGCACCCCCTTTTCAGAGACTTTGGTATGACTCGACCAGGGATCGAAACCCCAAACCTTCTAATCTCAGGACACTAACGACAAGGCCACTGAACTAACAATGCTAGTCATCTTAGAATTCATCTTCCACTCAACATTGGTAAAACATGACAAGGATCCAGAAAGGACGTGGTGCCAACAGATAGGGAGACACAATACTGAGTCGGTGTCTCAGTCCAATGGCTGGCCAGATAGGTTTGGTATGGGTCTGTTGTGGGTGTTAACTTGGCAGAAGGATGGCAATGGGTCAGATTGAGTGTGCCTCTGAGCTTGCTGCCCATGATAATGAACCACCTAGCTGTGGATGAGATGGAAAGCTGGATCCAGCGGGAAATCAGTGCTGTTTTTAGTATCAGGGTTGTCACAACCACAAAAATAGGACGATAAGTCATCAATCACTGCACACACTTTATCAAACCCAGGATAACAGCCCTGCCAGTTGCACTGTGTGCTACATCAATATAGGACACATTGAGATATTTTCATGAGCACATTTTAGATGCAACCCGAAACTCATAGGATACCTTACAGTCAGCTGTAAATAAACAGTGTACACAAAGTACTACAAAATGTTAGATGAATGAATATATGAATGGATATGACTACTCAGGACCAGAAAATCTGCACTGAATGAATGAACATGTATATGAAAAGCCTCTCATACAGTGTCATTGCCTTTGGCTTGATCCCCCTGCTTGTGTGTTGGTTGGCGACCCCCGTGCAGAAGCCTGACACACTCATCTTCTCGCTGAGTAATCCCCCCCCCTCCCCAGTTGTCTTAAGGAGACCCCTGCGGTGCACAGTATGAGCCAGCCAAGCTGGACCTGCAGGATGAAATCATTTTTCATGTCCCCTGAGACTTAGAGACTGTTTGCTGATACGCTCTCCCTCTGTCCCCACCCCCTTCCTGCTACGACTTCTTTGCCTCTTCTCCATCTTAACTAATTCCTTCTTCCCTCTCTCCTCAGATCCCCCAGGTGAGTTATGCCTCCACGGCCCCGGAGCTGAGCGACAACACACGTTACGACTTTTTCTCGCGCGTGGTGCCCCCGGACACCTACCAGGCACAGGCCATGGTGGATATCGTCAAGGCCATGCGCTGGAACTTCGTCTCCACCGTGGCGTCCGAGGGGAACTATGGAGAGAGCGGTGTGGATGCCTTCATACAGAAGTCTCGAGAGGACGGTGAGTGGGTTCTCTGTGTTTTCCTTCTGTTCATTCATCATTCCTCTTGCCATATGAACTGAAGAAGACTCAATAGAAGAAGATGGCCCCTAGTGGTACAACTGACCTATTTTCCCTGGATTTGTCTTCTGTACTTATAAATCCAAATAAATTACACTCAAAACAACAATTTGCACAAATACATTAACAGATCAAGGATAATACAGTAGTGGTTCTCACAAACATTTGAATGTGTGTGGAATACTAACTTCAGATATGGAATATACGCTACAGTGAGGCAAAAAAGTATTTGATCCCCTGCTGATTTTGTACATTTGCCCACTGACAAAGAAATTATTAGTCTATAATTTTATTGGTAGGGATATTTGAACAGTGAGAGACAGAATAACAACAACAAAAAATCCAGAAAAACGCATGTGAAAAATGTTATGAATTGATTTGCATTTTAATGAGGGAAATAAGTATTTGACCCCTCTGCAAAACATGATTTAGTACTTGGTGGCAAAACCCTTGTTGGCAATCACAGAGGTCAGACGTTTCTTGTAGTTGGCCACCAGGTTTGCACACATCTCAAGAGGGATTTTGTCCCACTCCTCTTTGCAGATCTTCTCCAAGTCATTAAGGTTTCGAGGCTGACGTTTGGCAACTCAAACCTTCAGCTCCCTCCACAGATTTTCTATGGAATTAAGGTCTGGAGACTGGCTAGGCCACTCCAGGACCTTAATGTGCTTCTTCTTGAGCCACTCCTTTGTTGCCTTGGCCATGTGTTTTGGGTCATTGTCATGCTGGAATACCCATCCACGACCCATTTTCAATGCCCTGGCTGAGGGAAGGAGGTTCTCACCCAAGATTTGACGGTGCATGGCCCCGTCCATCGTCCCTTTGATGCGGTGAAGTTGTCCTGTCCCCTTAGCAGAAAAACACCCCCAAAGCATAATGTTTCCACCTCCATGTTTGACGGTGGGGATGGTGTTCTTGGGGTCATAGGCAGCATTCCTCCTCCTCCAAACACGGCGAGTTGAGTTGATGCCAAAGAGCTCCATTTTGGTCTCATCTGACCACAACACTTTCACCCAGTTGTCCTCTGAATCATTCAGATGTTCATTGGCAAACTTCAGACGGGCATGTATATGTGCTTTCTTGAGCAGGGGGACCTTGCGGGCGCTGCAGGATTTCAGTCCTTCACGGCGTAGTGTGTTACCAATTGTTTTCTTGGTGACTATGGTCCCAGCTGCCTTGAGATCATTGACAAGATCCTCCCGTGTAGTTCTGGGCTGATTCCTCACCGTTCTCATGATCATTGCAACTCCACGAGGTGAGATCTTGCATGGAGCCCCAGGCCGAGGGAGATTGACAGTTCTTTTGTGTTTCTTCCATTTGCGAATAATCGCACCAACTGTTGTCACCTTCTCACCAAGCTGCTTGGCGATGGTCTTGTAGCCCATTCCAGCCTTGTGTAGGTCTACAATCTTGTCCCTGACATCCTTGGAGAGCTCTTTGGTCTTGGCCATGGTGGAGAGTTTGGAATCTGATTGATTGATTGCTTCTGTGGACAGGTGTCTTTTATACAGGTAACAA